>JBBPFJ010000092.1:45546-242546 GCA_037975025.1 Excoecaria agallocha | reverse complement strand
CGGACAAAGTCATCTTAGTTGCTGGCCATCACCGAAATCAATATCTAAAAGGCATCTTAACTTGTAAGTTCTACAACCTAAAATTGCATGTTTTCGTTCCTAGTTTTGGATATGTATGGTATGTATGATAAAAATTTTTATTTTTCCGCTGTGCTATCATGATTATCATACCATGTCATATTCCATCAGTGCCTGAAGGTCGAACAATGGGTGATCCCGAAGGGTCACTGAGCATGAACAATGAAATATGTGAACATGTAACATGGGGTAGATAATGATTAGTCTACCAAACTGAGTCGCCATGACCCAGATAGCGGTAAATGTGTTCTTATGGCTAGCTAACTATATCCTATACTAGATCTCATTACCAGACAACCAAGGGCAAAAAAATACAATTATTTGTCACATTTCTTATCATACATTTCCATGTACCATTATTTCTCCTCACCTACTTTTACATATATACTATTCATATACTTATGTTATATTCATTCATTTGTAATTCAATTTTTTTGCCTGTGCATGTATTACATATATATACATATACACATTTCATATTTCTTACTATTATTACAATAATCATATATGTATATTCTTCATAAACTATAAATTTCCATTCATAAACACATATTATTACATTTGCTTATTCTCATTAATATTCTTATCTTTCTCATTCTTATTATTATTCTTATTATTCTTATTTTACTTTCACTTCTTTAATATTAAATATTAGTTAATTGACTAATCAGTCCCTTAAATTTCAATTAGTTTACGATTTTATTATTTTTCTTGCTATATTCACAAATTTTACATTTACTTATCACATCCTGGCCTTTTTTTTTTTTTGTTATTGGATCCTTTGAGTACTTATTTGTCTTAATTAATTACCACATAATTATTTTTTGAATGTCAAATTATAGTTTAGCCATTGAACTTTTTATCACTTTATACTTGGCTTAATTAAATTCTAAATTTATTCATTTTCCTTTAATTTCTTTTATACTAATCTTTTCTTACTAAATCTTATAAATATTTCTACTTGAAGGTAAAGTTACAATTAAACCCCTGAACTTTTAACCTGTCACCTTAAATTTCATTTGTCTCATCCTTTGACTTGTTTTACTTTCCTTACCTTTAATTTTCTTAATAAATATTCTTCTCAATTAATTTTACTTACTCCTTTATTTACATGAAAAATTATAATTTGATCCTTATAATCTCTTTCTACCTTATTTTGTCTTAATAAATCTCCATTTTACTAATTTGACTTCTTTTCACTTCTAATTCTCTTTAAAGGAAAAATTTGCATTTTAGTCCCTATATTTATTCCTTGCAATGGTAAATTACGTTTTAATCCTTAAACTTTTTATTAATTATGATTTTACCCTTTTTACTTATTATAATTACAAAAATGCCATTAAATCATTATTCTTTACACAAAATTCATGGTATATTATGCACAATTTCTATTTAGTCCTTTAACTTTATTTTAAGCATAATTTCACTCTTAAATGTACATACTCCATTTAAATTTACCTTGACATAATACAATTTTAATTTAAAACATATTCAAATAAATTTTAAAAATTCCCAATAATTTATTATAAAATTATATTTAATTTCTATATTCATTTCCATGCTTAATTCCTTATTAAACAATTAAAATTCTCATATTTCATCCTAACATGAAATTTGACCATCCATGGATTCCATTACTAATTATCTATTTTTTTTTTCAATTTAACACTTTACTTCATCATTTTACATGCCAAATATTATTTCTCTACAATTATTTCATATTATACACACACATATCAAAATTTTCTCATACAAACATACACATAATTATACTTAAATTGAATGGAAAATAAAAGAGTGTGTATCCACTAACCTTGAATCCTTATTTTTCATATTTTGGTCCTTACTTCCTCCATTTTTTTTCTTAAAAATTCCATTTTCTTCAAATTTTTCCTATTATGGCCGAAATTCCAAGGGTAAGAATCCCTCATTTATTTACTTCCTTAATTCAAATAAACTATATAAACCTGACCTACACACCTTAATTAACTTGTTGGAATCTTTAAATTAAATTAAAAACTCCATTTCTACTTACCTCAATTTTTGACATATCAACTTGCTCTCTTGATTTCTTGCACTTTCAACCACTTGATTGATCTTTTGAGACCTTCAAAAGCTAATAGAGAGGTTGAAATTTAGTTGAGAAGACTTGATTTAGTGAGAACTTAGCGAAGGAATGGAGAAAATCAAGATAAAATGGTGAAAAACCCATTCGACCAAGAGAAGAGGAGAAGGAGATCGTGAAGGCTGAAGAGGTCTCTCGAAATTTGGAGATACTTGGGTCTTTTATAAGGATTAATTGCGTTGAGTCTGGTCCAACCAAATTGGTTAGGCCTAATTCAAGCCCAATTGTCCTATTAAGCCCAAATTATATCCATAATTTATTTCTCTCCCTTCCAAAGCTCAATTTCACTCAAAATCAATTTCATAATTTTTAAAATATATAATATAGCCTTCACAAAAATTTTTAGCTCAATCGAAATCCATTTTCGATCCGATTCAATTATATATGTCCGATTAACAAATTTCTAATGTTACCGAATTTTTTTTTTTTACCAAATGATTCTACACCTCATTTAGAACTCAACTGAAAATTTCTGTAATTTTTAAAGATAATTTGCTATTTTTAAAGTCTCGATCAAATGTACGGTTGATCGGTTACTATTTAAACTGAAATAATTATTTTTCTCTTATTTCTTCAGCTTAAATCTTTCCAAAAATACTTTCAAAATTTTCAAAATATATTCATTAGGTTTCATGAATATTTTTGAATAAATTGGAGATTATTTTTCGATCTGGTCCTTTTTACCAGTTCGGTAGCCCGATATTTTGTATCACTGAAAAATTATTTTTTTTTACCATATGATTCTAGATCTCATTTAATATAAATCTAACAATTGTGGTGATTTTTAAAGGTCATTTGCTATTTTTAAAATTTCAGACAAGCTTTCAGTTAACCTGAGCACCTTTTTAACTGGACTTGTGACTTTTTTCTTATTTTTGATTTTTAATGGTCCATCTGATCTCATTTTAGTTCAAATTATATTTTTGGATTTCAGCTAACGTGCTCTTTCCAATGATCTAATAAAATATTTTTTGACTCCAGGATGACACTATTCACCCCGATATCACTGTTCACTATCGAAAATCACTATTTTCAACTAGCCTGGTATTTGGACCATTACAAGCACAACCAAAGCTTCATCATTAGCATAACAGATCGAAGGCTAGCATAAACTCGAGCAGAACAACAAGATAAAATGAGAGGGCTTGCACATAAGGGAACAACCCTATCAATAAGACTTGATCGAAGGAATCAACAGTCCCTCCCCTATTGAGATATGGGAAATTGACAAAATCGGCAAAGGAATACAAGATCGATCGAGGAAAAATTGTTGAATCAAGACCAGTCAATCTTCAAAATTCGATCATAAAAAATGAAGTAGGCTTGACCCCAATCAACATTTTACCATGAATAAAAAGCATCTTTCAAAGAGAAGGAATGAGAGAATATCAAAAAAAGACTAATGTGAAAGGAAAATAAATGATCGTTAAATAATCAAATCAAATCTTAGGATCTCGAGAAAAGCCATCTGATCAAGCGATCGAACATCTTTAAAATCTTTGAAATGCTATAACCTAGAAAGGTAGGTCCCATTTCCCCAACATAAAAAAAAACCAGTATAAAAAAATAAAAAGGGAATATCGAACGCCTAAGAAACCTGAGGCCGATCGAGGAAGGCAATCAGCCCCCAAATATAGTCTAAAAAAGACGAAATCAAGACATAAAATAGCACCAATCTTCAAGCCATAGATAAAAATCGAAGAGCCCCAACCTTACCAAGTGGGAAGTCCATCTATGATTAGCTTCTCTCATTTGAAAAAAGAGGCATCAATAACCGTCGAAGGTCAAGAAGCTTAAAAAAAAGAATAAGAAGAAAAAGAATAAATGGAATTATATAACAAAGGCAAAAAAGCCGTAGAGCTCCATAATCCAAGCATTTGGCTTGAACCAATCCTTTGAGAAACTTCGCTGTATTAAGATATACTCCATACGAAGTTGATAAACTTTGAAGGAAAACTTTACATGCAAACAAAAACCAGTTCGCTAAAGAATTTGATCACAATACAAAAGGCGACTGCAAAAGACTAGCTCACAAAGAAAAAAAGGCAAAAAGAGCTTCGCCTTAACAACCCCGTTTGAGTGCTCACACAAGAGCAAGAGCCAAATACGAGAAAAATGAGATAACATTGACTCAATCAAATACCAGCCCCAAACAGGCGTGAAGTCCACAAAGTCAACCCTACTTCTCCATCAAGAAAAAATACGATCAAGGATCAAAGAGTCAAAACAACAACACAAAAAGCAGGGCAAATGAGAAAAGCCCCATTGAGCCTTGTAAAAAAGCCCCATACATAAGAATCAGGGCGAATGAGCAAGAATGCACCATAGTTAACTCTGCTATTTTCATTTGGCATTTTATACGGACACACCTTTCAGTAGGAATAAAAGCCTCGAAAAGTCATCACACGAACCGCCCTTATGAGAAAACAACCCTACCATAAAGGAACGGGAAAATAAAGCAGGAAGCGCAAAAGGGAATAAAATGATTACGATCTAGAAATGTAAGAAGCACAACCAAAATGGCAAAAGCATAAAAAAAAAAACTCTTTAGAAAATAGGTAAATTTTTTGATTACGTGAACATGTATTGCCCCCTTTTTTGCAAGAACCTTCGACAATGAAAACGAACAATAAGAAATGTCCAACCTCATAAGACATCGAGAAAGAAGAAACACAAAAGCGTGAAACCAAACAAGACAAGATACTCGCTTGATGGATATCACCAAAGCTTGAAAAACCTAACTTAGAAAAAGGGAACCCAACTTGTAAAGCAGGAAGACGCAAAGCTCAATCGAGCTCAAAAGTAAAAAAGTTAGAAAACCTACCCTCGACAGGGCACAATATCTAACTAATACTCTACCAATAGGATCATAACGAGCCCAAAGTTACGATGGTAAATTAAAATGGCTAGAAAACTAGCCTTTAAAACTGGTGTATCCAAAAAATAAATGCCAACCAAAAATCCAAAAGGATAGATGAAAAAGACTGTCCACACCAGGTATTAAGCAAAATGTCTCCTAATAGGCTCTCACAAGATACAACCGCCTTGTGAAAAAATACATATCAAGCTTAAAACTCCCAACAGCCCGATCTACCGATCGGAGCATTAAAAGGGAAGAAAAATAATAATACTCAATATTTCATAAACAAATAAGCTAATAAGAAGTAAAGCCCAACTGGCTAAGAAGCCTAAACCACCAGAGGCCCAGTGCCACACTACCTCATGCCTATTGCCAGAGGCACGTCAAAAGTCCACCTGATGGGAGAAGTCCGATCGGTCTAGAAGGCCTTATCCTGTTAGAAATGCCTGACACATGTTGCCGCCGTTTTTCAAAAATCACATCATCTCCTACCTATTCTGACATAAAAATAGACATCTCAAGTGGATTTTCCACTCCTATAAACAGTAGGTTCATTTTCAAAATACACACACGAGAATTCTAATACAACACATTATCTCCCTATAAAAAGGTATAAAACTGACTTAATTAACTGAGTGTTTAAATTCAGTCCGACCGAGCAAGCCTTTTTTTTTGCAGGATTCTCGTCTTAGCAAGTCCAATCGCTCTTGCCACCCAAACACGCGCAAATCACTGCGACACTCTCCCATTCGCATATGCGGCTCATTTCCTCCTAAAAATTCCTGGATTATCAATGCATATTAAATAGAATGATTAATGAAAATATTAGTATAATGTAGATAATAAAAAATGATTAATAAAATGCATAATTTCACAATCTGATGATAATATTTTAGATTTTTAAATATATTGGTATGGTTGTGTTTATTAAATAATTCCCACAATAAAATAAAAGAAGGCTGTGTTTTTGGCAAATTTATTTTGAAATCCTTTCAAGATGAGATAAAGACAGGAGAATAATTTATTTATAAATCCAATCAAATTATAGATCAGGCAAATATTTTTTCTTTCTTCTCTCTCGAGTATACATGGCGATTAACAGAGTGAGAGCAGCGCTTTCTACCATCAAATCTGAATCCACATTCTCTTTATACAATCATTTGCGCAGCTTCTCTGCATCACCATCTTCATCCCAGTTTCAGGCAACCCTTCTCTAAAAATTTTTCCCTTTTCATTTAATATGCTTTTTCTTTTTCCTAGTCTTTATATAATCCCAGTTGAATCGCTCATGGTCTGAGTTTTGTCATTGGATTTTCTTAATTACCGGTCTTTGAACTTCCAAGAAACTTGCTTTGTGACTAGTTTGTATTTGTGAAATGATCTGGTTGTCAACAGCTAATAAATAACGCTCTCCACGGGTTTTACAGGAGTCAAATAGATTGGCACTTGATCACTGTAGTTCTCAAGTAACTTGCTATTATCGTTATTATGTTTCCTTCAAGTTTATTTGAATTGTTTATAAAACCCCAGTTTAAATATTAAATTTTATTTAGTACAACTTTGAGCCCTCTGAGGAAGAAAGTCAAATGCTTGAATATGAATTCTGGAATTTTCATTTTCCCCTTAGGGCTGTTTTTGAGTTGTGTACTGTTTTGTTGTTGGAGATGTGAAGATCATTCAAATTGACCAAGGAAACATATAATTAGAACTAATAGCATTTGATTAAATTGCAAGATGACACTGTTGAACTATATTTTGATGTTGACTATTATATTAATTTATAATTTTTGATAAAAATTGAACTCTGAACACGTAGACTGTATATTTTAAATTTCAGTCTTGTGAAAGTGAAAGCCATGCGCTTTTCAAGATTTGTTTTTGGTATTCATTTGTTGCATCATATGTTTGTGCTATTCGAAAATTGTTAACTGTATGTAACAAATCGACCAAGGCACTGAAATGGAATTAGGAATAATATGTTCATTCCCAAGGCCCAAATTATTGCAGATATTCTGCTGTTTGAACTGTTGGAGGGCACTACGGTGTTTGTTTTTCTTTATAAATTATAGTTGAGTATGCTGTAAAAGACACATAATCGAACTCTTTAATCCCCTATTCTAGGTTTTGAGTAGAGTAATTGGCCAAATTACCATGTCCTTTTTCTTCTTCTTCTTTTTGTTCCCCTCTTTCCATGCATATTCCTAAGTGTTATGCTTTCATATGTTTGATGTATCACAGAATGTTGGATTCATTGGCCTGGGAAATATGGGATCCAGAATGGCAAATAACCTAATTAAAGCTGGATACAAAGTGGCTGTTCATGACATGTATGGCACAAACCTTTTTTTCCTCTAATAACTAGAGCTATTTGAGTTTATTTATATTTCAAAAAAAGGCGCAACAACTGGAACTTTGGTGGAATTTATTATCTCATAGTATTCTGACAAGTATATTAATGAGGGTGTAAGTTTTTTGTTAGCATTATAATTCTAATCCTGCATGTTAATATGTGGACATAGAAGCATACTTATCGGCACTTGATATCAAATGTATGTTTTGATTTTATTTCAGAAATTGTAATGTTATTAAGATGTTTACTGACATGGGAATTCCGACAAAACAAACACCATTTGAAGTTGCAGAAGCAAGTGATGTTGTATTCACAATGTTGCCTTCAGCATCTCATGTGAGTATTGTGTTTCATTTGGTCATTTCTTTTGATGTTCAGGATCTATGCTGTTTGTTGTGTGTTGCCTCTTGTGGTCTTCATTAATATATTTGTTAAAGGTACTGCTTCTTTTCTTCACCATGTTACTAAAACTTCTTGTTATCAGCATTAGCTGCTGATTTTATTAACAAAAAATATTTATTGGATATGAATATTGAATACTCTGTATTTTAAACGTAATATGTATAAGTTGGGTCTCCTCATGCAAGGAGATCTTTTGGTCTAGATCGTTTTGTCGTTTTCTCTTTCTTTCATTCATTCATTCTTCTTCTTTTTCCTAGAAAAAAGATTATTACATGCCTAGGTGAGCTCCGATTAGTGGGAAGAGGACTCTAGATTCTTAGTGTGCAGACTTTTGTCTATTCAGAATGTGTGCAACTGCTCAATATGGCAGATGTATGACTTTATGTTATGCATTCCATATCTATTTCTCATAAATTTTTTTCCTCTTGTAATAGGAGAAAAAGCGAAAGGATTTCTGTAAAATATTTATAGTTATGCTATATTAAATTTATATTATTACATGCCTCAAATGGCAAAAAAAAAAGGGATAAAAAATATCATGAAGATTTTGTGAACTCAAAAGTTTCTATTATCTCGAATTACCCTAAAATAATGATACAAGGGTATATTTATAGGTATACAAGTAGTAAAAGAAAAATTACTATTCTACCCTTAATTACAACCTATTATCTAACAAAATATATTAACCAACACTCCCCCTCAAGTTGGTGCAAAGATATTACACATGCCCAACTTGCAAACTATGGCGTGGAAAGCTCGACTACCAAGTCTTTTTGTAAAAATATCAGCTAATTGTCTGTTCGATGTTACATGAAATAAGCTTAAAATACCATCAAATAATTTTTTTTGATGAAGTGTCGATCAATTTCAATATTTTTTGTCTTGTCATGTTGAACTGGATTATGAGCAATACTGATTGTAGCTTTGTTATCACAATACAAAAATAGTCGGTCCCTTTTAGCCAAATTCAACTTTGCTAATAACTTCTACAACCATAACAACTTACAAATACCTTGAGCCATAGTTCTATATTCTGTTTCTGCACTTGATCTTGCAACTACACTCTGTTTCTGCACTTGATCTTGCAACTACACTCTGTTTCTTGCTTCTCCAAGTGACTAAGTTACCTCTTACAAATGTACAATAATCAGAGGTTGATCTTCTATCATCTAAAGATCCAGCCCAATCTGCATCTATGAAAACTTCAATTCTTAGATGACCATTTTTTGAAAAAAGAATACCTCTTCTTAGAGCTGATTTTAAATACCTCAAAATGCGAAAAATAGCCTGTTGATGAGATTTTCTTGGATCATGCATAAACTGACTCACCGAGCTAACTGCATAAGCAATATCTGGTTTAGTGTGGGAAGATAGATAAGTCTACCGACCAATCTTTGATATCTGTCCTTATCAACTGAACCTTCAGTTCCTGTTTGTAACTTATGGTTACTTTTAATGGGTGTATCTGTTGGTTTGCATCCCAACATACCAGTTTCATCCAAAAGATCCAGAACATATATTCTTTGAGAAATGAAGATCCCTTTGGTTGATCTGGCAACTTCAATTCCCAAGAAATATTGTAGCTTTCCAAGATCCTTGATTTCAAACTCCTGAGTTAAGAGCTTTTTCAGTCGAACCATTTCTTCTTTATCATCTCCTGTCATCACTATATCATCAACATAAACAATGAGAAGAGTGATCTTACCCTTGGAGTGCCTCATAAAGAGGGTATGATCAGCATTACTTTGCTGATAACCAAAGGATATCATAGCTTTATTGAATCTGTCAAACCAAGCTCTCGGAGATTGTTTCAACCCATACAAGGCTTTTTTCAGTCTGTACACTTTTCCTTGTGTTCTCTCATCATCAAAACTAGGAGGAATCTCCATATAAATCTCTTCTTCCAGGTCCCCATGAAGAAATGCATTCTTCACATCAAATTGCAGCAAATCCCAATCCAAGTTAGCTGCACAAGATAGCAAGATTCTAATGGTATTCATTTTAGCAACTGGTGCAAATGTCTCCCGATAGTCAACTCCATAAGTCTGGGTGAATCCCTTTACCACTAATCTAGCTTTAAATCTTTCAATTGAACTATCCGCTTTATGTTTTATTGTGAACACCCACTTACAACCAACTAACTTTTTGTCTGAAGATGCAACTAGTTCCCAGGTTTCATTTTTAGAGAGTGCTTTCATTTCTTCAACCATAGCTTCTCTCCACTTTGGATCATTGATAGCTTCTCTCCAATCATGTGGAATAAACATAGAGGAAAGAGACAAGGCAAAGGCTTTATAGGAAGGAGACAAAGAATCATAAGAGACAAAGTTAGAGATGGAATGTTTTGTACACGACCTGACTCCTTTCCTTTGAGCAATGGGCAAATTTAAATCAGAATCAAGAAGTGACTCACCCGAGGATTCTGGCAGTATAGAATGCATGATGGCTTCTTCAGACCTATTCTTCCTCGAGTATCTCAACAAATCGGGTCTATCTAAACGACCACCAACATCAACAACATTCTCCTCCCCCTGAACATCAACATTCTGCTCCTGAATAACAATTCCTTCGTTTTTTCTTTGAACTAGATCCTGAGGTAGCACAGGTACATTCATCACCACTTTTTCACTATTCTTCCCCTGAAGAGGTGATTGGATACTGCCAAAATAAGGTTCAGACTCCCGAAAGGTAACATCCATACTCACATAGAATTTCCTAGATGGAGGATGATAACACTTATATTCCTTTTAAGTTGGAGAATATCCAACGAACACACATCTCAGTGCTTTCGGATCTAATTTCCCAACATTCCTAGTATGAACAAAGCAAACACATCCAAAAATTTTTGGTGGAACAGTATAGCCAGTTTTTTCGGTTAAGGCTTCTACAGGAGTCCTAAAGTTAAGAGTTTTGAGAGGCATTCGATTAATAAGATAGGCAGCCGCTAGTACAACATCCCCCCAATATGACTTTGGAACATGCATGGTAAACATAAGAGATCTAGCAACTTCTAACAAATGCCTATTTTTTCTTTCAGCTACACCATTTTGAGCACTAGTATAAGGACAACTAGTTTGGTGAATAATTTCATGAGACTCCAAATAATTACCAAACCTACTATCCATATATTCTGTCCCATTATCAGACCGCAAAACTTTTATTTTAGCATCAAATTGGGTGGCAGCCATTTTATGAAAAAATTGAAAACAGGAGAAAACATCACTCTTTGCTTTAATCAAATACACTCAAGTCATTCTAGTGCAACAATCAATGAAAGTAACAAACCATCGATTTCCAGATAAAGAGACAGTTTGTGTAGGCCCCCAAACATCTGAATGAATAATCATAAATGGCTCACTGGCTTTATTATCACTCAAAGGATACGAGTTTTTAGTATGTTTAGCATACTCACAAGCATTACAAGATAAATAATCAAACCGAGTTCTAGCAAATAAATTAGGATATAGTTTTTTCTAAAACAAAAAATGACGGGTGTACTAATCGCCTATGCCACTGAATGATCTCCTGTTTGACATCCTGATACCCCCCAAAAAGAGCCAACTCTTGACTGTCTTCCAGCATATATAAGCCATCATGCTCTCTACTACTGCCAATCCTCTTTCCTGTTTGAAGATCTTGAAGAATACAAAAATCAGGAAAAAATTCAACCTTATAGTTAAGAGTTTTAGTGATAGCACTGACAGATAAAAGATTGACAGAGAATTGAGAAACATGAAAAACAGAAGACAATTTAATATTGGGAGTACAAACAACAGAACCTGTCTCAGAAATAGGGGTTAATGACCCATCAGCCACCCTGACACTATCCCTTCTTAAACAAGGAGAGTAGTTAAGAAAGCCTTTTGAAGTGCCTGTCATATGTCTATTCGCACCAGAATCAATAATCCATGAGTTATGATGAGAGAAAGTAATACCGGACTTGACCAAATTAGAGGTAGCATTGGAGGAAGGAGTAAACTGAGACAGGAGACGCTTGAAATGCAAAATCTCATCAGAGGAGAGACTCTCAACTGAAGCAGACTCCTTAGATGATTTCACTGTTTCTAACACATGTGCTTGAGCTCTTGTTGGATTAACTCGTTTTCCCCCACGGCCCCTACTAGGTCTCCCATGCAACTTCCAGCAAGTCTCTTTAGTGTGTCTTGGCTTACCACAGTAATCACAGAGCAAATGATCTTTATCAAAAAGAATTCCTTTTGGTTGCTCAAGAGAGGTATGGGCAGTCAAACCCGACTTGTCAATAGGTGCGGTATAAAGCATAGCACCTCTCCTGGTCTCTTCCTGCTGAATTAAAGAATGTGCCTCCTCAAGTGAAGGAAAAGGAGTTCTGCTAATAACTTGAACTCGCACTTGATCAAATTCAGGATTTAAACCAGCCAGAAAATCATAAACCCTCTCCTTTTCAATCATCTTTTGAATCAGCACCGCATCATCAACACATTTTGCTTGAAAGTCCTGATAATAATCTAGTTCCTGCCATAAACTACCCAATTCAGAGAAATAATCTGAAACAGTAAGCTCACCTTGTTTTGTACCATGAACTTTGTTCCTGAGTTTAAAGATACGAGCATCATTTTCCATTCGAAAGTAGGTGGTTTTTGCAGCTTTTCATATCTTTTCTGTAGTGTCAAGCAATAAATATTGTCTAGAGATCTTAGGATGCTTCGAATTTAGGAGCCAAGACATAATCAGTGAATTATCTGAGTCCCATTGATTAAAATTAGGATCGGTGACAGATGGTGGTTTTTTACTTCCATCGATATAAGCCTGCAACCTTCTAGCCTTGATCGACAATAAACACGATCTAGACCAAGCTAAATAAGTACTGCTTCCCTCAAGTTTAACTGGGCTAATTTGAGAATAGGGACTGTCATTAATGGAATGATGTTTTTCAACCTCCTTATGATCATCCTTAATATTTGACATAATAAAAAAGCCAAAAAAATGATCAAAAAATAGCAGAAAAAAATTTAACCCAGGAAAACAGAACCTTTTCACGCGTGACCCAGAAACCGAGGTGGTCGGAAGTCACTGGAGATCAATGGGTTGGAGGCAGAAAAGGGCGGCGAGAAGGTCGGCAGCAAAAGGTGGCCAGAGGTGGTGGCACGTGCCACACGCGCCGGCGCGTGGGGAAAGGGCAGAATCCTTTGATCGGTGCGTGAGCTCACGCTCGGCTTCTGACGGCGCCGGAAACTGGGACACCGGCCGATCTTCACCCGATCTATCTTCCTATGGGGGAAGTGTCGAAAGAGGAGGTATGGAACATGACCTTCTAGACTCGCCGAAAAAATAGAGGTTACCGAAAACAAACCGACTACGGAAGGGAGTAAACTCGACCTTCGAAACGGCAGTAGCTCTGATACCATGAAGATTTTGTGAACTCAAGACTTTCTATTATCTCGAATTACCCTAAAATAATGATACAAGGGTATATTTATAGGTATACAAATAGTAAAAGAAAAATTACTATTCTACCCTTAATTACAACCTATTATCTAACAAAATACATTAACCAACATATCATAATATAGTACTCAAATTATTCTTGTCACCATCAATATTGTTTAAAAGTTGCAGGCTTCGTAAGCTGATCATATTAATTAGTATTGCATTTTTATTTAAGAACTGCAACCTTAGTACTATGAGAAAAATTTTGCATTGATGTAATTTTGGCAATTTAGACACTTGTATTTCTCAAAAATATGTTTGTTTGATATTGTCATAAGCATTTGAAATTTTTTACTGTGTGTCTATTGTTGTTGATTCTGTCATGATGCTACTGTTGAAATGACCAATCTTAATAATGTAGGTGTTGGATGTCTACACTGGACCAAATGGTCTACTTCAAGATGGAAATCTACTTAGACCACAGTTGTTGATAAACTCATCTACCATTGATCCTGAAACATCTAGAAAGCTTGCTGCTGTTGTATCTAACCTCGTTCTAAAAGAAAAGAAAGGTATAACTTTGTATACTTAAGTTCTTACTCTTTTGTTAATTGAGTTTGTATCTAGACTACTAATGTTTGATGTTTACATTTCCATTTCATTCATATAGTTTCTCAACCATCACAACATTAATTGGAAGATCTACAAATTCATTTCTTTGTTGTGTTTGATTACCTGATGCAATTTTAGTTCAATTTTTTATTTGCTTATCTTGATTGCATTACTCTCTCAGCCACTGTGTGTGTAGATGCTTTTGTAAGTTGTTACAGAGCTGTTTTTTTGAGAATCCTATAATCAAACACCCACTGTTTGCTCCACTATTTGGTCTTTAATTGGAGTGTGCTTGATAAATATTTCATTAGATGCTGAATCAATTTATATTATTTTCTGACTTTCTTTGTGATAAGTTGATTGCTTGCACACACTAGTGGTTGAACATGCCATTATAGTACAGAAACCTGCCAATAATTTTGAAAAAGACCAGAATTTACTGCGTAAGATGTCTTTGGGTTGTAGCTACAACATTAAATCCACAGAGAGTGATGGGAAGATACGGGATGAACCTAACAGATGCTGAAAGTATGATAGAGAAGCAAAAATACTCTAGATAAAAGATCTAAAGATACCCTGAGGCAAACAAGAGCAAGCTATTGTTTCTATTATCTCGGAAATATTGCCCAAAAGTTTGTTAGAGTAAGTATACCACCTCCATTCTTTCCCAATTTACATGTAATTACTGGAACAGTTGATGATAGTAATCACTGGACAAGTGGGATGATAATTCCTGTTTCTCTGTTGGTAGAATTGGTGATGTTTTTCAAATATGGAGAAATTTAAGGTGGTAGGAAGTAATGAGATAATCTTGGTTGGTGAATGGTGTTATAAATATGGATTATGCAGAATTTTACTTGTTTCAAAAACCACAAATAGATATTATGCTAAAAGTTCTAGTAAAATTGATCAATGATATAGTGCCAATCAGTATTCCTTCTAAATCGCTTTGTGATTTTAGTAATTTTATTTATTTACTTTTATTTACCAATCAAGGGATGTAAATTTATTTATCTGTAAAAAATTAATAAATGGATTCGAATATTAATGGAAGCCCACAATATTTATAGACGAATAATTTATACGAGCTGCTCAATATGTGGTCAGCACTTTTTTTCTTGCCATTTACTTTCCTTCTTGATACACTTCCTTTCTCTCTGTATTTAAGGTTGTGAAAGTGAGAATCTTATTCACATCATTCCATTTGAAAAATATACATGTATTTATATAATGTACTAGAGCTAAAATAGGAATGAATCAAATCCCTATAATTATGCTACTCTATAGGAAAATTAGCTGTACATATATCATGCCCAGCTTGTTACAAATGTAGTCAATCTGATTCCCAGGTAAAGATTTAGTAAATACATCAGCTAATTGACTCTCTGTTCTGACATATGAAGTTGAGATTGATCCATCTTCTTGCTTTTTCCGAGTAAAATGACAGTTGACTTCTATATGTATGGTTCTCTCATGAAAAACATGATTACTTGCAATATAAATAGCTGCTTGGTTGTCACACCATAAGTTCATTGGTTTAGACTAAACAAATCCAATCTCCCTAAGCAAATGACGTAGCCATCTAAGTTCACAAGTAGTCTGTGTCATAGCTCTATATTCGGATTCTGCACTTGATCGGGATACAACACTCTGTTTCTTATTCTTCAAGAAACAAGATTACTCCCAACAAAGACACAATAACCAGTGGTAGAGCATCTATCTGAAAGATTTCCTACATAGTCTGCATCCGTGAAACCTTCTATAGTGTGGTGACCATGGTTTCGATATAAGATACCACGTCCTGGCGTACCTTTTAGATATCTCAAAACATGTACAATAACATCCCAATGTGAGATTTTGGGAGATGACATGAACTGACTAACAACACTTACTAGAAAAGCAATATCAGGACGAGTAATAGTAAGATAGTTCAATTTTCCCACAACTTTTCTATACTTTTCAGGATTCTCAAATAAGTCTTCATCTTCAGCTTTCAGCTTCACATTTGGTATCATAGGCGCATAACATGCTTTTACCTCGATAAAACCAGCACCATCTAATAAATCCAGACAATATTTTCTTTGAGATAGATAGATCCCCTTATGACTACGAGAAACTTCAATCTCTAAGAAATATTTCAATGGTCCAAAATCCTTTGTTTGAAAGTGAGTCCCAAGGAATGCTTTCAACCTCGTGATCCTAGCTTCATCACTTCCAGTTATCACTATATCATCCACATACACAACCAACAAAATGCATCCAGAACTAGAAGATGCAAAAAACATTGAATGATCATATGCGTTTCGCTGTAGGCCAAACTCAATTACAACTGTACTAAATCTCCCAAACAAAGCACGAGGAGATTGCTTCAAATCATACAAAGACTTTCTTAAGTTGCTCCATGTAAACTTCTTCCCTCAAATCATCATGCAAAAAGTCATTCTTCACATCAAGTTGATGTAGAGGCCAATTATAATTAGCAGCTAAGGAGATTAACAATCGAACTGAAGACAGTTTCGCAACTGGAGAAAAGGTCTCAGAATAATCCACTCCATATGTCTGTGCATATCCTTTAGCAACCAATCTAGCTTTCAATCGAGCAACAAAACCATTTGAATTCATTTTAACAGTAAACATCCATTTACAGCCAATGACTTTTTTCTGGGAGGGCAAAGGCATAAGATCCCAATTATGATTCTTCTTTAAGGCCATCATCTCTTCTTTCATTGCAACTTGCCAACCATCATGAGTTAATGCTTCAGCAAGGGACGTGGGAATAGCAAGAGAGTCTAAGGAAGCTACAAAAGACTTGGAGGAAGGAGATAAAGCATGGTAAGACACAAAAGAAGAGACAGGGTAAGTACATGTTCGTTTATCTTTGCGAAAAGCAATAGGAAGGTCAAAGGCTAGCATCTGGTTGAGATGGAGGATCTAAAGACGAAGCAAGAGGTGTCTCGATAGGATGGTGCATACGTCAAGCATAAACTTGACGAATAACAGGGCGAGAGCACCTGTTCATTGATAGTATAAATAAGGAAATCATCACCTGAATCACTAGAGTGCGAAGGAGATGACACAGGAGAACCAAAGAAAGGTGTATGCTCAAAAAATGTAACATCAGCAAATACCAAATAACGACCTAAAGGAGAGTAACAACGATACCCCTTTTGTGTACGAGAGTAGCCCATAAAGACACATTTAAGAGATTTAGAATCTAATTTTGAAACCCGAGCTTGCATGTCTTGAACAAAACAGGTACTCCCAAAAATTCGAGGAGCAAGATGAAATAGTGTAGATGAGGGAAAAACAAGAGAAAATGGAATCTGACCGTCAAGAACAGAAGGGAGCATTCTATTAATAAGAAAACAAGCAGTAGAAACAGCATCTACCAAAAAAACTTTAGGAACCTGCATATAAAACATTAGAGCTTGAGCAACTTTTAATAAGTGACGATTCTTCTGCTCAACTACATTATTTTGCTGAGGGGTAACAATACAAGAAGATTGATGAATAATATCATGCTGAGAGAGATAAGATTTAAAAGAATGTGAAACTTATTTTTTAGCATTGTCACTTCTCAAAATGCAAACGGATTTATTGAATTGAGTCTTAATTTCAGCATGAAAAGCACAAAATATAGTAAACAACTCAGAACAAGATTTCATAAGATAAAGGCAAGTAACTCGAGAATAATCATCAATAAATGTCACAAAATAACGAAAATTAAGTTTGTAAGTAACAGGATAAGGACCTCATACATCAGTATAAACAAAGTAAAAAGAAGACTCAACACGTTTATTTAGTCTAGGAGAATAAGATACTCTATGGTGTTTAGCAAATTGACAAGTTTCACACTCTAAAGTAGATTCCCGTTTAAAATTAGGACATAACTTTTGTAAAATTGAAAGAGGATTATGACCAAAACGACAATAAAGCTGCAAAAGAGAAGACGAGCTTGTGCACACATTAGATCGAGGCATAAGTCCAGAAGTTGATTCAAGAGCATACAAGCCATTCACTAGACACCCTTTACCAAAAATCTGCTTCGTCCCAAGATCTTGAAAAAAGACAATAATTGGGATAAAAAATAACACAACATTTAAGAGTTTTGGTAATTTGGCTAACAGATAATAAGTTAAAGGGAAATGATGATAAACATAAACCAGATGATAATGGGAGGGAGTGTGTTGGGTTTGTTGTCCCATGCCCAATTACAGAAGTAGTAGATCCATTGGTCAAAGTAACGCAAGGTAAATTATCAGTGGACTTAAAAGAAGAGAGAATACCTGTATTGCCAGTCATGTGATCAATAGCAACGAGTCAATAACCCAACTACGAGATGAGGTGGAAAGATAAGCAGTGGGGTTACCTGTATTAGCCAAAGCTGATATCCCAGAAGATAACTGTTGTGATTCATAAGTGGCAGTTAAACGAGCATACTCATCGGATGAAATGGTAATAGAAGGGGAGGACGACCGGGGAATTGGTAGGATGCCATCATGAGTAGCAACATTGGCAAACTTTTTATTATGCATCCGACCTGAGTTCTTATGAGGTTTCCCATGTAATTTCCAGCAATTCTTTTTTATGTGCCCCTCAACTCCATAATAATGACATGTACGAGAGTTACCACTATTCCCAGCAATAGAACCACTACCATTTCCACTTTTGCCTCCATGATTACCATTCAAAGCATTACTAATCAATGTCACTGTATCATTGGGCACCATACCAAAAGGCAAATCACCGTCTTTACAAATTCAAAGTAAACGAGCATAAATTTCAGTAAAAGAAGGAAGTGATTCACATATTCAGACTCTAAGCTTGCCAAAAAACACTATACCAAAATTTGCTCCTTTTGTTCTTGCATTTGCTTTATGTCAACAACAATAGGAAACATAACTCACTTTTCTTCAAATACTTGTTTTACTTCAGTATAATATTGGAATAGGGAGCGGCCTTTTTGTTCCGCTCGATAAATTTCTAACAAAAGGTCATGAACACGAGACATATCTTATTTGTAAGCATATAAAAATTCCAGATATTTCCACAATTCCTTGACACTTTCACAATGATTCACAACATCATCAACAGCAGGATCTAAAGTATTCCGAATTTGATTAAACAACCTATAATCCTCCATTAACCATTTCTTTCTAGCATTAGTAGCATCCTTAGGTGGTGGATCACTAGTTAAGTGATCTTTCAAATCCACACTAGTCACAAATCTACGAATAGTTCTCTTCCATTGTGCATAATTAGTACTTTCAGTTAACTTTCGATCAGTAATTTTGGATGAACCCAGTATAATTTACGTGACAGTTTTCTTATCACTAGTCTCAACCATTTAAAACAGTCCCAAACAACTAGAGAACAGACAATGTGAAACAATACAGTCCTAACACAAATAAATAGCTAAACTCCTCAAATACTTCAAAAGGAATATAATTCCAACACAACAAAATCCCAACAAATATCCAACCTTCTCAACTAGTCTTCTAACAAACAAAAATTGGACAAAGAATAGAACCTGAAGAACAGAAACGAGAGCAGAAATCCAGGAGAATCAAACACCATCAACAGAGAAAACTACCTCAAGAGGACACCGAAAATTAAAGGGTGAAGCTGGAGATGAAGTCAGAGGTCCAACGGGCAAGACACGTGCTCTCACTCGCCGGTGCGTGAGGAAGAACGGTGAAGTTGGATCTGTGCGTGAGGTCCACTCGCGGCTTCGATGGTCACCGGAAATTGTGCAAAGGTAGGACTGATGGAGGCGAACCTCCTTGTGGTGGTGGTGAGGTAAACCGGTCACCGAAAAATGTGACCCTAAGAAGCAGACAGGATCTTCACACTAAGATCTAGAAAATAGAAAATCCAGAAGAAGATAGCGACAAGAGGAAATCGCAAACCTCAGACAAGAAACCTTAAGGCTTTGATACCATGTGAAAGTGAGAATCTTATTCACATCATTCCATTTGAAAAATATACATGTATTTATACAATGTACTAGAGCTAAAATAGGAATGAATCAAATCCCTATAATTATGCTACTCTACAGGAATATTAGCTGTACAGATATCTTAACATATCTTAACAAAGGTCTCTCTGTCTCTCTTTTATTTTTTATTTTTATTTGTTTTAACCTCTTGACCATATTCTCTTTGTTCCTTATGTTATTGGAGGAAATCCTAAATCCGTGAAAGCACTTCTTTGAAGCATGAATAATTCTCCAATTCTGAGATGGTTATAGCTATCAAGTCGGTGCATGTAACCTTGATTTTGATGTGATGCTGACAGAGACCATAATTATACTTGGCATATATAGCTGTGCAGTTAATTTGGAATTACAGCTATAATATTCTTGTATAGTTGATTACAACCGTAATATTCTTATATAGTTGACTTGCCTTAAATAGTTTTATGTACTTAAATAGATGTTTATCTTATGTATAAATACCTTGAGACAGATAGAATAAAAAAAGGTCTATTTTTTGCCTCTCAATTGTTAATTTGGTATCAGAGCAAAAGAACAATTCTTCGGCTGCCTTTCTTTTGTTCAAACCCTAGCCTACATCAATGTCTCCTAAAACTGACAATGAGATTTCGGATAGCAAAAATCCAGATGGAAAAAACCTTCCTACTGTGACTATTCATGAGACATCTTCTCCAATCCATATCAAATTGGATGGTACTAATTATCGTGTTTGGTCCAAGATTCTAGAGATGCATATTGCTGGCAGAAAGAAGAAGGGTTATATTACTGGAAGAAAGGCTGCTCCTGCAGAGGATGAACCAAGCTATGACGAATGGGAAGCTGAAGATGCTCTTGTCAAGTCTTGGCTAATTAATTTCATGACTGATAATCTGATGTCACACTTTGTGCAATGTGGGACATCTAAACCAGTTTGGGATGCAGTTAAGAGGAGCTATCTTGATGTTTCAAACTCTTCTCAAGTCTATGAACTAATGAAAAAATCCTTTCAATTACATCAGGCTGGCCGATCTCTAGCAGAATATTACAATGAGTTGAATTCAATTTTCATGGAACTTGATTATCGAAGGCCCAATGACATTACATGTGCCGCTGATATTGAGAAACAGAGGCACGTATTGATGAAGATCGAATCTATATGTTTCTAGCAGGTCTTGACTACAATTTGGATGAAGTTTGTAGTCGTGTTTTGGCTACTTCACCTTTACCCAGCCTGGAGGAAGCTTATTCTTTAGTTCGTCGCGAAGTGTAGAGACAAGTCACCATGGGATCAGAAACTCATTCTGAGGCATCAGCTCTGGCTGTCCAAAATAGCACCCCTCAGACTGCCTTTGTGGATTCTGCCACCTCTAATTCTCGCTTCTGCACCCATTGCAACAGCAACCGACATACAGTAGATGTTTGTTGGAAGAAGCATGGTTATCCGAAGTGGTATAAACTTAAGCAAGCTGAGAAGAAAAACAAAAAATCTGCTCAAATAGCTATTGCTAATACTTCTCTACCTTTTGCTTCTCATGTCTCTCAAGTGTCACCTCAAGCAAGTAAGTCTAGTTTGACATGTGCTTATATTGCTTCTAACACTTGGGTTATTGATTCAAGGGCTACTGACCATATGACTAGTAATTCTTCCATACTTACCTCTCTCATGTCGTCTACTGTTAAGTCTGTACAGGTTGCTAATGGGAATTCTATGCCCATTACGGGGGTTGGAAATGTGTCGGTCTCTCCTACACTCTCTATGTCATCCATTTTACTTGCACCCGCCCTCTCTAATAATCTTCTTTCCATTAGTAAGATTACCAAAAGTCTGAATTGTTCTGTAACGTTTAATTCTTCTCACTGTGTATTTTAGGACAATCATACGAAGATGACGATTGGCATTGGTAAGGAAAGAGGCGGCCTTTATTACTTGGAGGGGGTTAAGGAGTTTAAATCTGAACATAGTCATGGCCTTCAAGTAGAGAGAGAGAGATGTTTGACAGAGAAAAGATTCTTTTATGGCACCGTTGTTTAGGACATCCATCTTTTACTTATTTAGAACATTTATTCCCTAAGTTATTTCGCAATGTTACTCCCTCTAGTTTAAAGTTTGAACAATGCATTTATGCAAAAAACCATCGTGTTTCTTTCAAAAACAGTTCCAATAAAAGTTTTATTCCTTTTTCATGTGTTTATACTGATGTGTGGGTTCCTTTTCTACTCCATCTATTTTGGGTCACAAATACTTTGTCTTTTATTGATGACTATACTAGAGTGAGTTGGGTCTATTTGATGAAATCTAAAAATGATGTTATACATCTGATTCCTCAATTTTATAAAATGATTGTCACACAGTTTCATACTCAGGTTCAAGTCTTTCATTCTGACAATGGCCATAAGTTTGTTAATCAGTCTCTCACTAATTTCTTCCTAGAACATGGCATCCTCCACCAAACCACCTGCGCTTATACACCTCAACAAAACGGTATAGCAGAACGTAAGAATCATCACATCCTTGAGGTTGCTAGGACTTTAAGCTTTACTATGCATGTTCCTAAACGGTTTTGGGCTGAGGCTGTCATGACTGTTGTCTTTCTTATTAATCGGATGTCTGCTCGTATCATTGATTTTCAAACTCCTTTGAGAATGTTGTCAAAATTTCACTCTATCCCTTCTGCTCTAAATATTTGCCCCAAGGTTTTTGGTTGTGTATGTTATGTTCATGTGCACTCTATCTATAGGGATAAACTTGATCCGCGTGCTCTTAAGTGTGTTTTCCTTGGTTACTCTAATTCTCAAAAGGGCTACAAATGTTTTCATCCTCCTACAAGTAAATATTTATGTTTCCATGGATGTTCAGTTCTGTAAACAGGTATCTTATTTTTCTGGAGATGTATCTATGGTTCCTCTTCAGGGGGAGATTAGTAGTAAGGAAGAGGAACGATTATGGTTAGCAGAGAAGAAGTTATGGATGTCAGGAAAGGGGGAGCATTCAATTGATGTGGGGAATAAGGAATCTTTAGATGATGCTTGTCCTTTAGATGATATTTGTCCTATTGAAGTTGAGTCTGAATTTGAGGAGATAAAGAATGAAAGACCAGCTCAATTATTCCAAAACAGGTATACAAGAAGAAAAGAGACTCCTAATTCTAATGCCCCTCTTGATGACATTACCATGCCATCAAATGACTCTTCTACTATAAATCATGAGGTATGTGTTCCCTCTCCTAAAATTTCAACTTCAGATATTGATTCTAGTCTTGTCACATTAGGGAATGTTGTTGTGAATCCACAAGTTACGGATCACGATCATGGTAGAAGATATCCTCTTCGTGAACGTAAAGAACCTGATAGGTTGGCCTTTTCCAAATCATCTTCTAATGTCGCTTATCCCATTTCTGATTTTATCTCTTATCATCGCTTGTCAGAAACTCACCTAGCTTTTGCTCTTCAATTGTCTTCTGTGTCTATTCCTAGTCATTTTCAGGAAGCCCTTGGAGATACTAAGTGGAAGGCTACCATGGAAGAAGAAATGAATGCTCTCCAAAAGAATTCCACTTGGGAGATGGTTGAGTTACCACCGGAAAAGAAGACAGTAGGTTGCAAGTGGGTGTTTACAGTGAAGTACAAGTCAGATGGGACAGTTGAAAGGTACAAGGCTAGATTGGTGGCCAAAGGTTACACTCAAACCTATGGGATTGACTATCAAGAGACTTTTGCTCCTGTGGCTAAGATGAACACCGTTCGAGTTATTTTATCTCTTGCAGTCAATCAAGACTCGACATTACGGCAGTTTGATGTAAAAATGCTTTTCTCCACGGTGATTTGATAGAGGAGGTGTATATGGATCCTCCTCCAGGATTCCCATTGGAAGAAGGTAAAGTATGCACGCTGAAAAAGGCGTTGTATGGACTGAAACAGTCACCATGGGCATGGTTTGGCAAGTTGAGTTACTCTATGAAGGAGTATGGTTTTAAGCAAGCTTTAGCAGATCACACTCTGTTTTATAAGAGAGATCATGATGATATTACCTTGCTTATTGTTTATGTCGATGATATGATTGTTACAAGTAGTAATGCTAGTGAGATAGAGAAGCTTCGAAGCTATTTGGCAAAGGAATTCGAGATGAAAGACTTGGGGGCTCTAAAATATTTCTTGGGTGTTGAAGTGTCTCGGTCCAAACAAGGCTTTTTCCTCTCCCAACGGAAGTATATTTTAGATCTCTTAGCTGAAACTGGGAATTCTGCCTGTGAACCTGTAGATACGCCCGTTGAAGTGAATCATGGTCTATCTATCTATCCTGATCAAGTTCCAACTAACAAGAAGAGATATCAAAGACTAGTGGGAAAGTTGATCTATTTAACCCATACTAGACCCGATTTGTCGTATGCAGTTAGTGTTGTCAGTCAGTTTATGCACAATCCAAGTGATCGACACATGAATGCAGTAAATCGTATTCTGGCTTATCTGAAGTCCTCTTCGGGCAAAGGTATTATGTTCTCTAAACATGGATACTTAGATATTGTGGGTTACACAGATTCTAACTTTGCTGGCTATAGATTAGATAGAAAGTCAACTTAAGAATATGTGTCATTCGTTGGAGGTAATTTGGTGACTTGGAGGAGTAAGAAGCAGAATGTGGTGTCATTTTCTAGCGCCGAAGCTGAATATCGGGCTCTCCATCATGCAACCACAGAACTTACTTGGTTAAAAATTCTCTTAAAAGAACTTGGATTTGGTCCAAAGAAACCTATGGTACTTTATTGTGATAACACTGCAGCTATTGAGATAGCTAATAATCCGGTACAACATGATCGAACTAAACATGTTGAATTTGACAGGAATTATATCTAGGATAACCTGGATTCTGGTATAATAGAGGTTCCTTACATCAAGAGTGCAAATCAGCTAGCTGACATGATGACCCACGCTGTTGCTAGTGGTCAGTTTTATGCATTATTGTCCAAGTTGGGCATGTGTGATATCTATGCACCAACTTGAGGGAGAGACTTGGCATATATAGTTGTGCAATTAATTAGGAATTATAGCTATAATATTCTTGTATAGTTGATTACAGCTGTAATATTTTTGTAATAGTTGACTTGTGTTAAATAGTTTTATGTACTTAAATAAATATTTATCTTCTTTATAAATACCTTGAGATATATAGAATAAAAAATGTCTATTTTTTGCCTCTCAATTGTCAATTATTATCATAAAACAATAACTCTTTTATCCAAAATTTGATTTACAATGTATAAATATATGGCTGCAATGGTTAAAATTGTTAAACTTCAAAACATCTCAAGTCATTTGACCTGTTGGTTAGTTGGACTCTTGATAATGAACAGTTTGATAGCATTTGTCAGTCATATCCTTCTTCTGGTATGATCATTGTTAGCAACTGAAAGATAGATCATGGATGTTGTTTCTTAGCATTGACTTGAAATAGGGAAAGGAAATATAGAAAGTGAAATATCAACTCATTAATAATAAGTTTGATGGATGCTAGTGGTAGAAGGTGTTCCGCTCTGTTTTTTGGTTAAACTGAGTCGACATGGAAATGCATTTTATCAAATTTTCATCCAGTGAAAAAAGTAAAGGGATGCTGGACAGAGGAATTGGGGTCTTAATATTTATCAATCTTTTAAGTTTCTCTGCTCTCTTGCTTTTTGCTTTCACTGACAAATGCCATCAACCTTTTCCTTTCGCTTAAACGAATTGGTTCGGAGTTATGTATTGCTTAAGCGATTTTTTTCTTGGTATTCATTTTAATCTTTTGTCCAATTTGAGATGAAATTTTCAACAGTGATTACTTTCCACCTTGTTTCTTTTTGGCTTTTTTTTCTTCTTCGGGATAGAACACTGTCCTTGACTAATACAAGGAATTAAATGAGTTTGCTTTTGCATATTTCAAATTCAGTAGTTTTATTTTCTCAAAGATTAAATTATACCATATTCTTTTTTGTCCATGTGCTTAAACATTTAACTATATCATATATGCAGATCATTGGGAAAAACCTGTAATGTTGGATGCTCCTGTTTCTGGAGGTGTTCTTGCTGCAGAATCTGGTACACTTACTTTTATGGTATTCTTCACCTCTGACTCTCTCCATAATGTATAATGGCCACATGAATCCATCCTTTCAGATGGGGATCATCCTATTTCCACAACCACTGAAAAGCCTTTTTTTTTTTTTTTAAGTTCTATTGTAGTGCACCTATATGAAGGCAGAAATAATATTTGGAGACTGCCTGGTTTAGCAGCTTTTTTCCTCTCCTGTTGTGCATTGAGTAGAATAGTGGCCTCAGTTTAGGGATATACAGCTTGTTGACATAGGTGAAATCTCTGTGGTCCTTGATGCTAGCAGTCGTTTGGTCATGTTCATTTCCACGCTTCAGTGCTGCTGTACTTTCTTGACTGAAAGTTGACCCTTGCTTAATTGACTCTTGGGCATATGTTTGTGTATCATATAATCCATCCTTGCAGAATTGACTCTAGAAAGAAATAAGCTGGAGTGGTACATGCTTTGGGTATTAAACTAGTGGGTTTTCATTTGAAGATTTTTGAGAATAAAAACTTTATTAATTCTCTCATTTGAACTTTTATATTTTATAATTTGGTTTGGAATTTGAACCTAGTGTTTCAAACTTTTGAATTTCTAACTTTCGGGATAAATCATTGTGATTTGGCAAAAAATAGTGACAATTTCTCGTTGTTCAACTAGAATGTTTCATTCTTTGTGCATCTCTTTTATGTATGTTCTTGGACCTAGCTTGATTGCTGTGATTGGTAACTGTTAAACTGCACTTTGCTCATTAAAATAGTTTCAGACACCAAATCCAAACCTAAACCATCCAGTAAGATAATACCAGTTTTCAGATTTATAGTTTCTTTGGAAAACTCATTGATCCACATTCTATATGATTGTAACATATCTGTAAATAACATTCATACAGCATTCAGGCTGTTGAACTGGTATTGTCTTATAGGTCAACTGAGCAGACCTGTACACTGGTAAATTATTAAGCTTTTTGTATATTCGTTAAACATGAGATACACTTTCTATTTTTAACCTTTTGCACATGATGAACTTTTGGATGCACTATTATGAAGGTTCAACTGCAATGCAATAGATGTAAAAGATTTTAGTGAAAATGTGGTCCACAACTGGTGGAATGGAGGCAAGGAGGCATGCAGTTGACCTGAAGTTGGGGTTAAAGTTCAGTTCAATTGAAATACTGATTATGCTTTTCTCCTTGTTACTTATACTCAAGAGAGTAAGATCCCTTGGCCATTGATTCACTCAAGGTTCTGCTTGACATGCTATTTGGGCTATAGTGCATTAGAGGCTATTTCAACATTTAATAATGGAGAGCTTTTGGACAAGGAACATTTTAAAGAATCTAAACAGTAAGATTTTAGGATGGGGAAACACCAAGTTGTTTCCCTGTAACAAATCGTTTCTAAATAGAAGCTTGTATTGCATCCAGGTTGGTGGCTCTGAGGAGGCTTACCTGGCTGCGAAACCTTTGTTTCTATCAATGGGCAAAAATACTATCTATTGTGGTGGAGGAGGAACTGGTTCAGTAAGTTTGTTTGAGGCTTAATTTTTCTTATTTTGGACATTTATCTCTCTGTTTAATTCTAGGATTTGTGAATAAATTACATCTTGAATTAAATTTAATATGCATTTTAGATCGCCTTTTTGCACTTTTCCCTTTCTTGCTGATTTTTTTGCATTTGCATGCTTTAATGTTCAGATTGATAGATGAAGAAGAATGCATTGACTTGTTTGCAAAGAATTGGAACTTATTTTCTGATTTATCAGCAACTAAAATTCTTATGACTTCAATTTGAATCTATGATGTTCAAACCCATTGACTTGGACAATATTGCACGATGGAGTTATTATAGAAAGTGCTGCATCTTTGCAGAGTGGAAGTTGACCCGATTTTTAAAATGAGGAAATTAAATTTCTAGTGAAGTGGAAAAGTTCAATATGCTGAAAATTGTCAAGAGTTTTTATAAATGCATAATCTATTTCATGTTTATAAATAAAGGAACATGTGAAAACAGTTACTGGCAGCATCCTAATGAGGACTGAAAGCTGACTTATGAACTCCAAAAGATTTTACTTATTACATGATGCTATTAGTGTTTCTTGATATAGAAAGAAAGAAATATATTGATTGTGTAATCCTGTAGGGCTCTAAAAGGTAACATGCTAAAATCTAACGGATGTGATAGTCTAGATTATTAAGTGAAATTTTATTTATTCAACTGCTTTGCTATAATCTGTAATATGTACACTTGATCATGAAAATATAGCTGGTTGCATAATGTAGATACTTGTCACGTATCGCGTTTTGTCTCTCTAGCTTAATGTAGAATTTAGTGTTTTTTAAGGACATCAGGTACTTGTGTTTAATGCCTTTTATACCTGGCACCTTGGTTTCTGAAGCTGCTGTCTTTCATGTTGTTGTTATCCTAATGACATATCTGAAAATAAGTCAGACAGGAGTTGGACCCAGTGCTGCCCATCCAGCAATTTGAGCTTTGTTTGATCCAACTCTTTCCCCTGACCATCTTTATTTACGTATCAACCTCTTTTCTGGTAGTTATCTATGTTTGCTGTGCTGCAGATTTTGCGAGATAGAGAAAACAGATAGCCTGTGACAATAACAGATAGCCTGTGACAATCATACATATATGCTGTGAAAGTATTTCTCAGATTCTTTCTTTGTGAACAAGGCCTAGCTGTATTGCTTATATAGTAGAACAATGCACAAAACTAAATGTTTCATTATAGCATACAAATGGAAACTTTTATTTGGCCTCATGTTTAGCATCTGATACCTTCATATTCTGGTTTCTTATTAAGGCAGCAAAAATTTGCAACAATTTGGCAATGGCTGTGGGCATGCTTGGAGTATCAGAAGCCCTTGCTCTTGGTCAGTCACTTGGGATTGAAGCTGACACTCTAACAAAGGTTTTTAACTCTTCAACTGCACGATGTTGGAGTAGGTATCGAATGCTTTTGTGCTGTTTCCATCTATTCTAACTCTTAGTAGCTTTCTTTCAAGTGAAGCCAACCTCTTGCACCAACCACAATCTTTAGTTCGATTTGATTCATATTAGACGATCTTCTGATGTTGAAATTCAAATTTCTTCTTTACAAACAAATTAAATGAAGGAAAAGACAAAAAGATATTCTTTGAAGTACTAAATGGAAAATATTGGATGAACAATCACTGGAGAACTTCACAACAAAACGCTGAATTCTGATCCAAAAATATGAAAAGGAAAAATTCAATCGAGTCAAAGATCCTTGATCTTTTGAGTCACATTTAACATCTTAATCGTCTATCCTATGTCATAGGCATGGATTTCCCTGTGATGTTGACATCTTTCTCCTTTAACTCTTGCATTTGCCATATCCTTTATATTCCTAGTTCATATTTTCTTTAATGAAATTGTTAATTAATTATTTGGAGCAGATGATTCAGACTTTAAGAATGAAAAATAATAGCTCTTTTCAAGAGAAAGCTGAACATGCAGATGACAGTTTTGTGGCATGAAACTGGCTAGAATGATTATTTTCTCCCAGATTGAGATACCATCTCTTTCTTCTACATTTTAAATGGTTTGAGGTGCTAATGCAATCTCCATATGGCAGCGATAGTTATAATCCAGTTCCTGGAGTGATGGAAGGTGTGCCCGCTTCAAGAAATTATGCTGGTGGATTTGCATCTAAGCTCATGGTAAGAGGTCATAACCTACTCTTTAGCACTGCATCCACGGCATGCTGATCAGCATTCAACATTGATATTTTTTTTGAAACCTTTCATATTTCATTCATGGGCATGCTTATTGTGAAAGTGAGAAATAATTCTTATATTTCTATTGAAGAATATACAGGTATTTATAATGTGTACAAAAGTTATATTAGGAAACAAATTCCTAACACATCCCTATAATTAAGCTAATAATAAAACCCTAACCCTAACAGCTGTACATATTATAACATTTCCCCTCAAGCTGGAGCATAGATATTGATCATGCTCAGCTTATTACAAATGTAATCGATCCGATATTCAGGTAACACTTTAGTTAATACATCAGCTAATTGGTTTCCTGTTCTGACATGTGAAGTTGAGATTGATCAATCTTCTAGTTTCTCTCGAGTAAAAATGACAGTCAACTTCTATATGTTTGGTTCTCTCATGAAACACATGATTATTTGCAATATAGATAGCTGCTTGATTGTCACACCATAAGTTCATTGGTTTAGACTAAACAAACTCAATCTCTCCAAGCAAATGACGAAGCCATATAAGTTCACAGGTAGTCTGTGCCATAGCTCTATATTCGGATTCTGCACTCGATCGGGACACCACATTCTGTTTCTTACTCTTCCAAGAAACAAGATTACCCCTAACAAAGACACAATAACCGGTGGTAGAGCGTCTGTCTGAAAGATCTCCTGCATAGTCTGCATCCGTGAAACCTTCTATAGTGTGGTGACCATGATTTCGATATAAGATGCCACGTCCTGGTGCACCTTTTAAATATCTCAGAATATGTACAACAGCATCCCATTGTGATGTTCTAAGAGATGACATGAATTGACTAACAACACTTACTGAAAAAGCAATATCAGGACGAGTGATAGTAAGGTAGTTCAATTTTCCCACAACCTTCCTATATTTTTCAGGATTCTTAAACAAGTCTCCATCTTCAGCTTTCAGCTTTACATTTGGTATTATAGGCGCATCACATACTTTTGCCTCAATAAAACCAGCACCATCTAATAAATCCAGGCAATATTTTCTTTGAGATAGATAGATCCATTTCTGACTGCGAGAAACTTCAATCCCTAAGAAATATTTCAATGATCCTAAATCCTTGGTTTGAAAGTGAGTCCCAAGGAATGCTTTCAACTTCGTAATTCCAGCTTCATCACTTCCAGTTATCAATATATCATCCACATATACAACCAACAAAATGCACCCAGAAATGGATGATGTAAAGAACACTGAGTGATCATATGCACTTCTCCGTAGGCCAAACTCAATCACAACTGTACTAAATCTCCCAAACCAGGCACGAGGGGACTGTTTTAACCCGTACAAAGACTTTCTTAATTTGCACACCTTCCCTGACTCCCCCTGAGCAACAAAACCAGGTGGTTGCGCCATGTAAACTTCTTCACTCAAATCCCCATGAAAGAATGCATTCTTCACATCAAGTTGATAAAGTGGCCAACTGTAATTAGCAGCTAAAGAAATAAACAATCGAACAAATGAAAGTTTTGCAACTGGAGAAAAGGTCTCCGAATAATCCACTCCGTATGTTTGTGCATATCTTTTAGCAACCAATCGAGCTTTCAATCTAGCAACAAAGCCATCAGGATTCATCTTAACAGTAAACACCCACTTACAACCAATAGCCTTTTTCTGAGAGGGCAAAGGTAGAAGATCCCAAGTATGATTCTGCTCTAAGGCCATCATCTCTTCTTTCATTGCAGCTCGCCAACCATCATGAGCTAATGCTTCAGTAAGGGACGTGGGAACAGCAATAGAGTCTAAAGAAGCTACAAAAGACTTGGAGGAAGGTGATAAAGCATGATAAAACATAAAAGAAGAAATAGGGTAAGTACATGTGCGTTTACCTTTGCGAAGAGCAACAGGAAGGTCAAGGCTAGGATCTGGTGGTAGTGGAGGATCTGAAGAAGAAGCAGTAGCAGGAGGTGTCTCGATAGGATGATGCACACGTCGAGAATAAACTTGATGAATAACAAGTCGAGTGGGAGGAGATACTACCTGTTCACTAACAGTATAAACAAGAAAATAATCCCTTGAATTACTAGAGGGTGAAGAAGAGGACGCAAAGAAATCAAAAAAAGGTATATGTTCAAAAAATGTAACATCAGCAGATACCAAATAACGACCCAAAGAAGGTGAGTAACAACGATACCCCTTTTATTCTTGCGAGTATCCCAGGAAGACACACTTAAGAGATTTAGGATCAAGTTTTGAAACCTGAGGTCGCATGTCTTGAACAAAGCAAGTACATCCAAAAATCCGAGGAGAAAGATGAAAAAGGGTAGAGGAGGGAAAAAGAAGAGAATACGAAATCTGACCATCAAGAACAGAAGTGGGCATTCTGTTGATTAGAAAACAAGCAGTAGAAACAGCATCTACCCAAAATATTTTAAGAACCTGCATATGAAACATTAGTGCCCGAGCAACTTCTAATAAGTGACGGTTCTTCCACTCAGCTACACCATTTTGTTGAGGGGTAACAATACAAGAAGACTGATGAATAATACCATGCTCAAAAAGATAAGATTTAAAAGAATGAGAAACATATTCTTTAGCATTTTCACTTCTCAAAATACAGATGGATTTGTTGAATTGAGTCTTAATTTCAGCATGAAAAGCACAAAATATAGTAAACAACTCTGATCGAGATTTCATAGGATAAAGCCAAGTAACCCGAGAATAATCATCAATAAATGTCACAAAATAACGAAAATCAAGTTTGGATGTAACAGGACATGGACCCCATACATCAGTATGAACTAAGTAAAAAGAAGACTCAACACGTTTATTTAGTCTAGAAGAATAAGATACTCTATGGTGTTTAGCAAATTGACAAGCTTCACACTCTAAAGTAGATTCCCTTTTAAGACTAGGACATAACTTTTGTAAAGTTGAAAGAGGAGGATGACCAAAACGACAATGAAGTTGCAAAAGAGAAGATGAACTTGTGCAAGCAATGGATCGAGGCACTGGTTGAGAAGTTGATTCAAGAGCATACAAGCCATTCACCAGACACCCTCTACCAAGAATCTGCTTCGTCCCAAGATCCTGAAAAAGTCAATAATTGGGATAGAAAATAACACAACAGTTAAGATTTTGGGTAATTTAGCTAACAGATAACAAGTTAAAAGGAAAAGATGATAAACATAAAACAGATGACAATGGAATAGAATTTGTTGGGTTTGTTGTCCCACGCCCAATTACAGAAGCAGTAGATCCATTAGCTAACGTAACACAAGGTAAATTAGCAGTAGATTTGAAAGAAGAGAGAATACTTGTGTTGCCAGTCATATGATCAGTAGCACCTAAGTCAATAACCCAACTACGAGATGAGGTGGAAAGACATGCAGTAGGGTTACCTGTATTAGCCAAAGCTGAAGTCCCAGAAGACAACTGCTATGAATCATAAGTGGCAGTTAAACGAGCATACTCATCCGCTGAAATAGTGACAGATGGTAAGGATGATTGTGGAAGCGGTAGGATGCCATCCTGAGTACTACATTTGCAAACCTCTTATTATTCATCTGACTTGAGTTCTTGGAGGGTTTCCCATGTAATTTCTAACAATTTTTTTTAATGTGCCCCTCAACTCCATAATAATGACATGTACGAGAATTGCTACTATTCTCAACAACAGAACTACCATTTTCACGTTTACCTCCGCGATTACTATTCGAAGCATTACCAACCAATGCCATTGTATCATTGGGCATCATACCGGAAGGCAAATCACCGTCTTTACAAACTCGAAGCAAACGAGCATAAACTTCAGTAAAGGAAGGAAGTAACTCACCAGTTAACAATTGTGTGCGTGCCACATCATATTCAGAACCCAATCCTGCTAAGAAAAACTGCACCACAATCTGCTCCTCTTGTTCTTGCATTTGCTTAATATCAGCAACAATAAGAAATATAGCCCGCTTTTCTTCAAAAGCTTGTTTCACTTCGGTATAATACTGGAACAGAGAGCGACCTTTTTGTTCCGCTCGATAAATCTTTAGCAACAAATCATGGACACAGGACATATCTTGTTTACAGGCATACAAAAATTCTAGATATTCCCATAATTCTTTTACACTATCACAATGATTCACAACATCATCAACAGCAGGATCTAAAGTATTCTAAATTTGATTAAACAACTTATAATCCTCCATTAACCATTTCTTTCGACTAACAGCATCATCTTTAGATGGTGGATTACTAGTTAAATGATCCTCCAAGTCTACACTCGTCACAAATCTACGGATTGTTCTTTTCCATTGTGCATAATTGTTACTCCCAGTCAATTTTCTATCCGTAATTTTCGAAGAGCCAAACATAATCTCAGTAACTGTCTTTTTATCACTATTCTCTGCCATTTAAATCAGTCACAAATAACTTTACCCAATAAAATCAACAATGCAGCAAAGAGATCAATATACCCAACACAAACCAACACCCAAACTACTCAACAAATCAAAAACTTGTTGAACCAGATTGCCCGGAGACAAAAAATACCATCAACAGAGGAAACTACCTCACCAAGAATAGCTGTCAGGAACCGATCTGAGAAAGGAGACTGGCGGACTCACCAGGTGAGAAAACCGACACTGCAGTTTGGTTGGAGACACTCAGGCGACGCCGGAGCTGAAATCGGAGGGCCGTCGGACAAGCCACGCGCCGTCACTCGCCGGCGTGTGAGAATGGCGCTGATCTTCGAGCGGCGCGTGAGACTCACTCGCGGCTCCAATGGTCGCCAAAAAATGGTGGAATGGCCGGAATGACTGAGGCGCTCCTCCCTGTGGTGGCAGTGAGAACAGACGGTCACCGGAAAATATCTCCCTAAGAACTAGATCTCAAAAATCGGGAAACCTAAAAAGGAGAACTCTGATACCAACAAGAGGGAATCGCAACCCTCAGACAAAAGATCCAGAAACTCGACTAGGCTCTGATACCATGTGAAAGTGAGAAATAATTCATATATTTCTATTGAAGAATATACAGGTATTTATAATGTGTACAAATGTTATATTAGGAAACAAATCACTAATACATCCCTATAATTAAGCTAATAATAAAACCCTAACCCTAACAGCTGTACATATCATAACACTTATCAACATTCAACATTAACACATTCTGAAATAAAGCACTTTTAAGCCCTCAAACTTTGAGATTTGCTTGATTATGCCCTTGCATTTCTTTTGTGTTGGAATAAGCCCTAAGACTCTTGTACGCTTTAGTAAGCCCTTCTGTTCTGGAGGCTCATAACTTTTGAATATTCATAATTGTGACCTGGAAGTTTTTTTTTTTTTTGGGGCTAGGACAGGCTTTGATGAAATTTAGGGATTCATGTTCCCCAAGAACCTCTATGGGAGTTCAACTTAGTGCTTTTTTCAAGACATTTAGATGACAGTAATTGTCCTCACCTGATTGTTTCAATTGAAATGCAAGGACCCAACAATGCTATTGTTAAATGCCACTGCTGATCACCATAATTTATGGAGTTTTCTGAAAAATTAAATATTCCAGGAGAACGAATTTTTTAAATGTTTAGAAGAATGGACTTTTGGGTGGAGTAACTTCAGAATTGTTTTCTCAATAATGAAGAATCTTTGGGTTTTTGTGCTACTACTTGGTATTTTAATGATTGCCAGAAATTTAAGGAAGTTAAAAATTTTAGAGAGCATCCTGTTGTTATGGAAAGGATACCTTCAGCAGCTGCTTGATTCCGCCTAATGAGAGCACTCATCTTGTATGGTATCTGAGCCTTTTGGTATCTTCATTAGGTGGAAAAACCTTCTTGTATCATAGCTTTTGGGTATCTTCAGTGGGCAGAAAAACCTTCTGGTGTCATAGCTTTTGGGTATCTTCAGTAGGCAGAAAAATCTTCTTGAAGAAAGAAATAAAAGTTTCTTTGCTAAAAAGAATATTTGGAAAACAGGTGGGAAAGTCCTAAATAAGCACAGAATTAACAGTTTAGAGGCTCAACACCGCACAATTAAATACCAAGGGCTAAATATAATAAAGCAGTACAGTTCAGGGGCTGAATATGCTTTTAGCCTACATTATTAAAACCTTTCAAGTTTCATACTTCAAAAAACTAAGTCCTACTCACCAATTGACCATTCTTTCTATTTATCCATTGACAGAGAGAGGCTCCAAAATTGATATCATACTTTAAATTTCTGAGTTTTGATGGGGTAATGGATTCCATCTAATGTGTGCAACTTGTCTGACAAATTAACATTTATTGTCCTATACAAATTGACCTGTGGGGATGACTATAAAGGTCATCATCATTGTTTTTACATTACCATTATTGTCTGATGCAGGCTAAAGACTTGAACCTAGTTGCAGAATCGGCTAAAGCTGTTGGACTTAAATGTCCTCTGACATCCCAATCAATAGAGATGTAAGTGCCTGTGCTAAAATAAATGATCACCCAAGGAACCGGGTGATATACTTGTCTCTCCCCATCATGCTATCCTAGGAGTATTTTATGTTTAGATTTCTGGTTGATGTTCTCTATTGATATAGTTTCTTATTTATTTTTAGCATTTGAAGTTGGGAACGAGTGAACTTGGTTCTGGTCATTTACTATAAGATGAAATCTTTCAATAATGTCTCTTCATGCAATGACTTGAGAGAGAGAGAGACAAACTACAAACAATCTACTTTACAAGCCCTGATAAGATCCATTGAATTGAATATTGGGAGTGTTATTAATATGCAAGGCAATGCTGATGAACTGATTGTTTTTGCAGATATACAGAGATCTGCCAGAGTGGTCATGAAATGGAGGACTTTTCCTGTGTTTTCCGCCATTATTACTCAGGCAAGGACAAGCATTAGCCTTGATCAATGGATTCTGCTTATAGCATGAGAGGCTAGAGGGGGGTGAGATCAGTGACTTTCAACTTGTGGAGTCAAAGTGGGGAAGTTAACAGAACACAAATATTATCAAAGGAGGGATCTTAAGAAACTAAAAGTAACATCAGGAAATGGAGGGGAGACCTTATTCCCAATCTTGGAACACCCAATTGGAAATTTCAGTTTTTGTGGATGTTGAATAAGGTTCTGGTTGGTGTTGTTGGACAAACATTGTGTTCTAACGAGTACTGTCTAGCTAAAATGTTGTATTGGAAATTGTTCATTCTACCAGAAAAAGGAATGTTTGAGAAAGTGCAAACCTACACTTATGATTTAGTGCTCAAAACCCTGTTTCCCATAAACAATTTAAATGATATCTGTTGTTGTTAGTTGTTTCTGATAGTTACCACCTTTAACTGCTGAAACAATACGTCTCCTTAAAAATCTTTTGAAAATATCACACACTCTCATCTATTATGGAAATTGCTTAAAATGACTTGGAAAATGTTTCTAAAAAGCAGCTTGAATGAAACTATATTAGACTGTCTAGACTAAGCAGCGAAACTATAAACGGCTAATTTTCTTACTTGGACCTATAAATATAAGCCATTTCAAGTGGAAAAACAAAAAATATTAGTGAATTCTAATGATTGTTTTACAGTATTTTATTCAAAAAAAAAAAAAAGAATTTTCTAAAATCTATTTCTTTATCTTTAGAAAATATTTTGAGTTTGTATTATACCATATGTGTGTGATTTGCACATTGTATTTCATCTGTAACACTTTTTTAAATATGGATGTGATTTATTCAAAATAACCGAATAAATTGAAATAATTAAATAATTCAATATTCGATTTTCGATTTTGCTTGGCCTTATTTTTTTTCTCTTCTTAAAAAAAGTTGAGTTAGACAATTGAATAATGCATTGATCACGAAAAACTCGAAAAAATTCCAATCAATAAAGATCAATGCAAAATTTATTTGAATTTGGGTATTTTTAGAAAGAAATGTATGATGAATACTTTCTCTGTTTTCTTTTATATATAAATTTTGAGTAAAATTTAAATTTTATTTATCTGTCACTTTTAAATTTTTAATATAATTTAATTTTTTTAAAATTTTTTTCCTTTTTTAATAAAATTACAATCAATTAAATTTAATAATTTAATTTTAATAATATAATTTAATAATAAATTTAAATTTATTTATTATTTTTAAATTTCAACGAAAATAATAAAAATAATAAATAAAAAATACGGATGGAGGATAATTTTATTGGACTTGATTACTGTTAAAGTCAAACGCAATTAAATGAGTTAGGAATGTGTATATTTTGCTCAATAAAAAAACAAATTGAAAGAAAAAGAATTAGAATCCTCAAATGGGTCCACGTTATACACGGATGCCAAAACAGTCCAAAATCATTACAATCTATTTCGTCTATTTAGAAATAAATATCCATTTTTTTATATAAAAATTAAAAAAAATTAATTTACTATACTATATTTTTTCTTTTCTTAGATAATTAATAATTAGTTGCGTTTAAAAATTGAATTAATAAGTATTGTACTGAGAATACATTCGAAATATTATACTCAATTATATTAAATCTTAAAAAAATAGATATTTATTTGTAAATAATTTAAAACAAAAAAATAAATATTTATTTATAAACGGAGAGAATATCATTTATCCATAAAAAGAAGGATTAAAGTACTTGATAAAGCGTAAAATGTCTTTATTTAAGAAAAAAAATTGGCAGTCATAGTTCCTGATCGATCAGTAGAATCTTGCAAGAAAGAATTTTCGGTCGGACCAGGCATAAGCACTCCGAAACTTAAGTTAGTAGCTTTCTAGAGAGAGTCTCAAATGTTCAATACCTAGAACCATTATACTTTTGACTATTTATAGGATATAAAGGAGGAGTACTTGGGACGTGATAACTGATAGTTGGAGCAAGTAAGCGGCGAAATGACAAAAAGTGGGTGAAAGGCATGGGTGCTAACTTATTTCAATGGACTAACAGGACATGTTGTCCTATCAATCCGATCAAACGTTGTACGCCCATGTCCTGTCTTCCAGCTCAAGCTTTATTTTCCTTGTTAATAGGCTTTGGACCCTGCCAAGTGCTGTTAGGCCGACTTGATTGGGTCTTGAAAAATATTTTTTTCATAGTCATCACTTGTCCCCTCTCTAAATGGTCCGATCGGGCGAATTTTATTTTTTGGTCGGATTTTTTAAATTTTTAGGAGGCGCCATCTAAAGAGACGCGTCCGTTCAGTTCAGACAGCTGTTTTTGTATTTAATGCTGTATAAGCGTCGAGGACGGCGCTTCGTTCTCCGTAACATAATAATGGATTGAAGACAAGTGGCAGCCATCCCGTGGTGAGGCATTTGGAGTATTCCAAAAGTTTTGTGCCTATAAATAGGTAAATTCAGGGTGATTTTCCTTCACTTTTCATCGATTGGTGCTTCGGTCATTCCTGCCTCTCATCCACCTCTAACCATTTTGGGACCTGTAGCTCCTCATTCTATGACGGAGGGTCAGCACCCCCTCAGACGGTCGCAGTTGAGGGATGAGTTCGACTCGAATGAATAGCAACCGTCTCTACATCGGAGGGGAACCACTCAGAAGAGTGCAACACCAATAGATGAAGCTGTACAGAGGAGGGTTGAAGAGACAGCACGAAAAAAGGCGACCGACCTGGTGGCCGCAGCAGGTGCTCGAGTCGCTGCGAGAGGCAAAGAGCCTGTCCAGGATGAGTCCACCCGATGAGCTGTTGGAAGAACTCTTAAGAAGCAAACTCCATCACTGGAAGACCTCTTGAAGGACCATTTTGGAGATAACTGGTTTGTAAATAATAGGGTCATATCCAGCTTCATCTGCTGGGGTCTTCTTCAAGAAAACGGCTTCAAGGCAATGTCAGAGTCCAACACACTTGTCCGAGAGTGTAGCTTGTTTCAACAGCAGAGCTTGGAGGTAACGCTCGTGTCTTTCTCCTTCCTATTTTAATGAATCTGACTTGCATCTCTTCTTTTCTCCTATTTTCCCAGCTGATTGTCGTTTTCTTTCTCTTTTCCCCCTTAGTTAATAAAAATAGGCATGGTATAACTGCCTTCTCTCAATCAAAATGGGAGAATGCCATCCGATAGAGGAGGGAGGCGGATGCCAAATATGATACAGTTAAGAAATGAGTCCCTCCTTGCTCAATCAGAGGTGGAAAAGCTGAAAAGGGAGGTTGCCCATCTTGTTCAGGACCTGAAAGCTCGGCAGAGCGAGGTCGACCATCTGAAAGGAGATGTTGAGTGCCTGACTGCTGACAGCATTTTGTGCAAGAGATTTAAAGAGGAGGCAACCAGGCTGAGGGGTGAATGCTCCCATCTTTCTACTGAGTAAGTTAAAGCCAATGCGGATAGAGATAAGGCTTTGTCAAAGTATGACCTTCTTTGAGCTGAGAGGGATTCCCTGTAGATTGCCTGCCAGAGAAAGAAGTGTCTTGAGGCGAGAGTGAGAGAAAGAGCTTGACTCCCAGAAAGAGGAGTTTCTCGATCAATTGGGTGAGGCCTAAGGGAGGCTGCTAATTCGGTTGATCTATGCAGCCGGGCAGCATTTTCCTGAAGCTAAGCGCAACTGAATGGAGGACCTAGGGAGTCTTCCCGATCCTCCATCTGGTGACGACGAGGAAGAGGCTCCTCAGAATGAGGCGAGTTAGGGAACAGCAAGTGAAGACACCTCATCATCCCAGCCATGCCCCAACTTACTGGCTAAGCCTGAAAATATTACCTCTCTGCCAACAGAACCTACTGCTGAAGAAGCTTTCGAATCTTCTCAGCCTTCTATCGAGACAAAGGTAGAGCCTGCTATTCAGCAGACCACAGACCCTACTATTGATCAAAATGGGATTCCTGCCAATGTAAAAATTGTAGACATAGAGACTTAGGTTTTTCTTTTCTTTATAATATTTCTTTTCTTCTTTTTGTAAGTTGGCAGCTAGAATTGTATCCTGTAAAAATTTATATATATATAAATAGTATATGATTTGCTTTCCAATTGTGACCTCTCACTTTATAATGCAATTTTTATTTTAAGTATTTTCTGAATTTGAAGATGCTTTACAAACTTTGCAAACAATAACTTGGAACTTATAACCTGTGATTGATCTGCTCGATTTGATTGAAAGAATATAATTAGTCGATCTGGAGTAAGTTATGAATTAAATTTTAGGCACATGACGTCAAGCATAGCGGATGACTTTTCAATCCTGCATTCACTTGGGGTATTATCCGATCGGATATTAAGATCAATAGGTTGAAGGAAAGTCAAGCATAACGAATGACCTTTCGATCTTACATTTACTTGAAATTTTGGCAATCAATTTCGTACATCAAGTCCACATTTTAATTCATGCTCGGACTGGCGATAGTACCCAAAAGAGATTACTAATTCAAATTTCGGCATTCACAAGTTAGCTAGGTTTTACTCATTAGATCATTTTTAATTAGCACCATTGGTAATTAGATTAATTTCTTGAGTGATTATTGATTATCATGATATTGAAAGGTTATCAGATATAAGTTGTGATGTTTCTATATTTCGCTATGATGAAGTGCCTATTACTAATGCATCATCTACTGTAACCTGTTATTGCTCCTAAACACTAAAGGTTTTGTGATTGGCATAATGAATATTGTGTCTAAATATACCCGCAGACTTTTCCAACTGTTAAAATGGAGAATATGGCGCTGAATAGGAAGGAAATTTTTAAAGTTAAATAGATGAGTAGTTGGTACCTAGAGTTAATGCTGCTGTCCCTTGCTTTATGTGTTGTAAATTGCGACTAATGTACTATGAATATTACTTCTTTTAGATCCTCGTTATCATGTAAATGGTTTAAAGACAACTTTTAGTTCATTGAAAGGAGCCTCATTAGTAATGAAATTGTTTTTGTTTTAAAAATTAATTGTTTAACTTATAACGATTTAATTCCTAAGTATACAAACAATATGATATAATTTGAATTATTAGTGATTGTAAGTCTATGGTTTAGTTAGAAAGGAGATTACAAGGTGAAAGTGTAAAAAGTACAGTGTCATCGGGTGTTTGTTGTCAGTCTCTGCCTTTATTTAAAAAAAATAGAAAAGAAGATGAAGGGGAGAGGAGATTGGGAAGAGAAGGAGAGGGCGGAGGAGAGGCGCTGCCGCCGATCAGCGGTGCTCTCACCGGCGATCGGCGTGGCTGCCACTACCTCGGCCACCGGCTATCGCCCCCTCGCCGTTTCTTCCTTGACAGCACCGTCGTTTCCTCCCCCGATCCGTGTCCTTTCTCCTCCTTGATTGGATCGGTTTTCTCTTCTTTCCGATGACCAACGGCAACGGGTGGTGTCACAGAGACCACCGAAAAGCTCCCAGTGGTGAGGCAGAGCTTTCGGTGGCCGCCGATCGTCCCCACTCGCCCGCGAAGTGTAGATCGGAGCATATGGCAGCCGGCAATTCCAGGCAATTTTTCGGCCAAACCACGATGCCTTGAGGCACGTGAAGACCATCGGAAAGCTACCGACGACTCTGGCTTCAGGCACGAGGCTCCGATGAGTCTCCGGTGAGGCTCCGAATAGGCAGAATGGAGAGGGCATTCTTGGCTTCAACTTTACGGTATGGGAACTATGTTAACAATTTAATTTTGTGTATAATTTTGAAGTAAGATTTGGTTAGATTTTTTTTTATGTTGTTATGGCCAAGTTGACAGCCAAACCAGAAGTTTCTGCAAAGTGTATCGTTAATGAGCAAATTATTTTATTATTAAACGTCTAATTTGGTCAAGGAAACACTTAAGCAATCAATTATATAATGACACCACCTATGGACAGCTTACCATTGAAATAATCAGTTCATGGTTGATTACTATAATTGGACCTAACAAACACTAGTTTTTTTAGAAGAATTTTTTCATGGAAAAGGATAAATGATTACGTATTAAGCGTTTGGCAGTGTGTTATTTTCTGCTAGTCACTCTATGCTCTATCTGAACTTAGAAAAAAATAAATAGTTTAGCCTAAGAATCAATTTTATTAAGATTGTTCTTAAATAAGTTCAACTTGTCATTTGATGACATAATGATATATGGATTTAGTTTATGATTATATGGATTGATAAAATTATAATATAGTAATATATCTCTGTTATAATAATAAGAATTTATATCAAATAATCGTTGTTGCTATCATTGCATAACTTCTAATTTAGTAAAAGGAAAGTGACTACGTAATGAGGGTTAAAGTCTTAATAAATTAGTTGCATGTACAGTATTTGATAAAGTCAAAAGGAAAAAGAGATTACTCTTTGAAGATAGTTAAAGTTAACTTAAGTTTTATTCTCATTTCTTACTATAAAACTTTTATAAGTATTGGGTTATTAACTATTTTAACTTCATATATGCTATTATCTTTCATGATACATTATGATAAGGTATTAAACAAAGAAGTTACTTGACACGTAAGAGATCGTGATAGAGTAAAAAGATGATTATTTGGGATTTAATAGACGATAGTTGAAAGTTATAATGTTATAAAACAAAGCAAGTAAGAATGTAACGAGTATAGTAACAAGCTATTGGTATAAATGTGACACATTTACCTCTCTTGATACATTTTTTGTCTGGTACGTGAATATTCATTATGAGCATTATTACACTAAATGGAGTGGATTTAGTGCCATGTTTATGCTTTTAGAATGGTATGAGAAACTGATGTTAAAAATGTTATGCTTTTACACATGATTGCCTTGGTATATGACTATTTAAGATGATATAATTACATATATAAGCATGATATTAAAATTATATACATATATAGACGTCTCTCTTAAGGGTAATACATTGAATATGTAGCACCCTCTAAGCAAAACCCTATTTAACTAATAATTTGATTACTATTAATCATGCTTATGCAATATATTTGTTTAACTATAATTTTGCCTTTAATCATGTCATACGGTTCATATACTTATGTATATGTTACTGGTCTATTCCTGTATTGCATTTCATACTTAGTATCATGCATACTATACTATATGAATATTACTTATGTATATCACATGCATGCATACTCTTCTTAGCTTTACTACTTGTGAGTTACAGCATTTCTCATAAGTTATATACATCTTATAACATAACTAGCCATAAAGCAAAACATATGATAATACTATTACAAATACATCCTACATCAAGATCAATAGTCGGTAGTTGGCCCTTCCTGATGCAGAGATCGTCCCTGAGCAAAAGTCTTGGTAACAGTACCTACACGGATGAATAACCCGTGCTAAGCTATAAAGCTTAGTGGGGAATATCTATAGATCGATGACCACTCACAACGGTCATCAAAATATACATACAATGTGTATAATAAATAACATGTACAACATATCATGTCATTAACAACAAATACTTTAAAGCATAAAACATATTCTCATGTACCTAAACATTTTACCCACAAGAGTAACAAATATTCTCATATTCATAATTCATATGGACAGCAATTTCCCATGTAAACATATTCAAATGAAACATAATACCTGTGGGCAAACCAACAATGTAATCCACAATATCAATCTTTAGTCAAATAACTTTAACTGTTTAATTTTTGATCAATACTATGAATAACGTTTAGCCTACCTTAGCTTTATCCGTGGATAACGGGAACTATGGATACACATCGGTATCAAGAAGAAGGATATCCGAAGATATCAGATCTATAGACCCAAACGGGGCCAAACTGTACTATGGACCGGTCAAGCAGACCCAAATGGGGTCGCCTATTAACCCAAACGGGGCTGATCATGATCCAAACGGGATCATATATACTATGGACCCAATTGGGCCAAACTATAGCAGCTGCAATTTCCCTATAGGCGCCGATCTATCCACATCTAAAACTCTATCGCAGGCAGAACTGTATTCGAGTTTAATTCACATATTAAGACTGTATTCATAGTATATTATTTGTACATATATAAAGTATTGTAAAACTATAAGTTCTCTGGTACATAAACAGATATATGCACATTTCATAAGCTAAATTACATAATTAGCTCATTCATTTCATGTGACTATAAGTTTGCATCGTGACATATAGGCATGACATATAATCGTCATATCATATACTTGATCATGTTCTCATTAAGTGTCTCACATGTTCATAGTCATGCTACAACATCTTCTATCTCATAGGGCATTTACATGCTCATACAATCATGTACATAATCGTAAATGTACATGCCTGTGGGTACATTCGCTCATAGTAGGCTTATTCCTATAAGCACGTTTACATATATATATATATATATATATATGCATTTATCATCATTCAGATCATGTGCACTTTCATCTCATAGGATTACATATGTACACATCAATTAGGCATATGAAAATCATGTACAAGGTTTAATTACATGTATAGGTTAGGTATTTCATCACTAATCTTTATTCATATACACAACGAATGTACATGTATGCATATAATTCTTTCATCGATAGTCATATTACATGCCCTGTCCAATTCTATTTTTACTATCATAAAAACAACTATTCATCTCAATTTAATTAGTAATCATAGAGTCAAGTGCATCAAAATTCATCTCCATATCTGACCTATAGCTTGAGTTATTTGAAAAATACTATAGGCTGTTTTAAAACCAAATCATGTGGAATGTCATTTAGAACAATTTATAATGTAAAATTTAGAAGGATTTAAACCAACATTTCTTCATCAAAGTTAGACTTTCATGTCTCTAATTTTTCTAGAATTTCATTTTGTAACATTTCAACATCTCTACAAAAAGATATGCCCATTTCTATAAATTCTGTTTCTATGTGCAGTCTAGGGAACTAGTCCAGATTCAATCCTAAATTCCATGTACTTAAAGGAAGATTCAAGTCTAGGTTACTTCACATGAAATATAGGTAGAGAAGTCTATTTTTCAATGCAAAAAGAATCATTCAATTTGTTGTTCTATAACTCAACTTATGAGCAAATCATTCCAGACAGGTCATTCAATCACGACGATATGTTTGACTCGTGAAGAGGTTCACGAGTGAAACTTATAAGGCCAAAACTCACGTCTCGTGAAGAGTTTCACGAGTAGAGAAGAAAAACTATACTTCACGACTCGTGAAGAGCTTCACGAGTCGGACTAATGTTCACGACTCGGTAATGGCCTCAACATCGGGTCAGCCGTGAATAGTACTTTCCGGCAGTGAATAGTGTTTCCCGGGCCTAAAAGGACACCCGGAAGTCGGAAATATTTTACTGGACCATTTGAAAGGAATAGTTATGGTGAGTCTATGGTTGGAATTTGAAGTGCATTTGAGGTCAAATAGACTTCCGAAAGTCAAAAATACGAAAAAGGTAGCGAGTCAATTTTCCTGGTAGGGAAGGGGACTTGATTTTGCTTAAATAATTAAAAATAGTAAACGAACTCCGAATATCGCCAGATTTTGCGTACCTACATGAATTTTTATGTAGAATATTTTGGTATTGAGAATGGAATTTTTCGGTGACACCGGTAGTTGTCGAATCGGACCGATAAGTTTGAATCGGACCGATAATGGACTCCGATTGAGCCGAAAATTTATATCCTACCTATTTTTGATGTTTTAAGAATGATGGAATCAAAATTGAAGTGATTTGAAGTGAGAGAGAGAGAGAATTTGATTTGGGCTTTAAATAGGCCTAATTGGGCCTTAATGTTTGAATGGGCAAAGCCCACTCATTTTAACTCTAATTTGGCCCATAAATAGGATATTTAAGGAGCAAAATATCTGGAGAATTGCTCCAGAAAACTCCAGCTTGGTCTCCTCCTTAGGTGGCCGACCACCACTTCTTCTTCTTTCCCTTTTATTTCTTCTTCTTCTACCTCAAATTTCTCTTAAAACCCAACATAAGAAATGAGGTTCCAGCTCTCTAGATCACCCTAGTGATCTTAAGCAAGTAACTTGAGCAAAGGGAAGCAAGAAATCAAGTTGAGAAAGAAAATAGGGTAAGTTGGAGTTTATGAATTTTAGTGTTTTAAATTATTTCTTTGATGTTTTCCCATAGATTTTGAGGTCTAGATAATGAATATGAGCTTGGATTTGTCATTTGAGGACAAAAATTTGATGTTAGGAAGCTTGAAGATTTCGGCCAAGGATGCTTGTGTGGATGGATGAAGTTTTACTTGATGTTAAGTGAAGAAAAATGAAGTTTAAGGAAGGTTAAGCATGAAAAAAGGTTAGTGACTACAAAATCTTTTAGTTTCCCTATTAATATGAATTTTTATCAATTATGTATTTAAGGTAAAAATATGTAAACTTGTTAATTGATGAAATTGTGATAGGGTAATTGTAATTAGACTAGAGAAGAGATAAATGAAAAGTGGAAATGAGTGAAAGGAAATTTTTAGGGTGAAAAAGTAGTGATGGCCGAATTGTTCCCTAATAGAAAAATGTGAAATTTTGCATGAAAATAATATATGATGGCCTAAATTGAATATAGTGATGATAATTGGTGCCTTTGGATTTTTAATGAATTATTGGAATTTAATTTGAAATTTTAAAGCCTATGTATTGAATATGTTCATAGTGAAAATTGTGATATAATGAGAATTAATTGATTATTTTAGAGAGAAATGATGCTAAATAATGAATGATGCATAAATAAATTTTATTGAAATTTATTGAATTGATTTGGATATTATTGGAATTTTCAAGTGAATATGTACAATGATAATAATTGAATTTTTAATGCATAATTGCATAAAAATGACAAAAGTAATTAATTAATATGAAAATAAGTTAATGTCAATGACGAGAAATAAAAAGTCAACCGACGGATTTTTCGAAATAATTATTGGGTCATGAAAATGATAAGAACCATGAATTATTGGAAAATAATTCATAAATAAATGAAAATGAAGTAAATAAATTATTACGTAAATAAAAAGAAAGATAAATGAGTTTTGAATAGATAAAGGACTTAATTGAATGAAAATAAAAGTTTTGGGGGCAAAATGGTAATTTTGCCAAAGTAAGTATTTAACGCGTAAAAATAAGTAAGAAATATTCAATAAGGGTAAAATGGTAATTTTGGAGGCCTACGGTTCCAAAATATAAAGTTTTCATAATAAAAGGACCAAAATATAATTTTACCCGAAATGGTAAAATAAAGAATTAAAAGATGAATAATGAAGTAAATTATGTATTAAAAATAAAAATAAATGAATATAATGGCAAAATCGTAATTATGCCTATGAAATGAATAAATCGATGGAAAAAGATTAAATTATGCATATTCGAGACTTAAAATAATAAATGATATTAATTAAGTCCCTAAATGCCTAAAAGTAGAAAAATAAAGACGTGACTAATTTATCAGAATAAATTAGTCGACAAAAAGTATTAAAAGAATTAATGGTTATAAAAATGTTTCGCCGACGAAATAAAGTTGGCATACCGAACGATTAAAAAGTCTGAACGATAAAAGAAAAAGAAGTCAACTATTGAATGATTAAAGAATAATTCGCAAAGAATTATATAAAAAGAATGAAAAGAAAATTGTGAATTATTATGTTATAATTCATAATTTATAATCTGTATAAAAGATTAAAAGATTTAAGTATCTGAGTGAATTATCGACGAATAATTCACTAAAGTGACTGAAAAAGAGAAAGCGAATAAAGTGAATGAAAAGTTATTGAGTAGTCAAAGGCACGAAAGAATGCATTTGACTAAAATAATGTATAGTGATAAACAAAAAGAAAGAAATGAAAAGTTTTAAATGTTCAAAAATGTTTGCAATGATATTGATTATGTTTGCCCTTAGCGATAGACAGGTAGTATGATTCTTGTTTTGGATATAATTGGCTAGCCATAGGGACATCTCTGTACCGCGGTGCAAGTCATGACGACTTGCTTAGCTATGGACAGGATCTTTGATCTCCATAGCTTCAGTGAAAGTAAAAGTGAAAGTGTATCTGTATCTGTATCTGTTATGGGAGATTTGATCTTTCGAGATCATTTCTCTATCTGCTACGTGGGACCTTTGGGTCCAGTCCCGTATATCCGTTGTGGGAAACCTGTTATATTGCATTAGGGGCATATCGAAATGAATAAATAAGTATTGTTTCATTGATTGGAATACAGAAAGTTATAACGAAATGATATTTTGAAATAAAATGCAAAGTCAAAATAAATCTGTAAAGATTTATGGAAAGTGTAATTAGTAAGAAAAAGAAATGTTTTTTTTTGTCAAGATATTCGAATATATCTTGATTTATGTGAAAAAGATAATTATAATTGCTTAATAATTCTTGTACCATATACCACTGTCAAGATAATGACAACTCTGAAAGATAAGTTATCTGAAAAGTAAAACGATATAAGGCATAAGATTATGCATTAAAAGTAAAGTACAAGACATAAGTTTTAATTAGATAATTAAATATGAGTAATGTATAAAAGAAGAAAAGAGGTTTTGATTGCAAAGTACTCCAAAATGACTATATCGCTTTGCGAAGAAGCTTATAAGCCTTGTAACAGTAATATAATTATTAGATCAAAGTTAAAGTAAAGTAATAGAATAAATGGTAAAAAGTGAAGTCAAAATATAGATTGAATAATTGACTTGTAAAGCAAGTAGTAAAAGGAATTTATTTTGGTACTAGTAAAGACATGAGTACCAATACACATCGTTAAATGAAATGATTATGAAATTGCTATGACTAAAGGATAAAATGAAAGTACTGATAAAAAGTAAAAGTGATAGTAAAGATTAACGTAAAGATAAAAGGTAAATCTGATATTGATCTACCTAAAAGGATACTGTAGTACAATTAAATGTTTAGAATAAAAGGAACAATGATTATCTGAATGTGAATAATGATAACTGAATAAAAGGAAATGTTTAATGAAATAAGAAAAATAGAAGCATAAAAATTGTAATTATGCTTATTTTTGGGAAATTCTTGGATTAGTAGTCACCACTGGGCATATTTAATGCTCAGCACGTAGTGTTTACTGCGTGCAGGTTCTGAAGTGTTTCAGGAGCACAGTACATGGAAGGATCAGATCGGAAGAGAAGATTTTTGTATTAGTTATTGTAAGCTTTTGGCATGTATATACTTAGATTATTAAGGTAAAGGCTCGAACTGTATTTAGATTGTATGTTTATTTGTTTTGGATGTATGGACAGTATGAGTTTCGAGATGATGTTTGTTTTAATTGTTATAAGATTGTTATTTGATTCTGGAATTAATGGAAATGTGTTTTAAATGTTTTGAATTGCTCGGAAGAAAAAAAAAAAAAAAAAACTTACCGGTTTCGGCTAAGTTTCGTTTCGGAAAAGACTGTTCCGAGAAGGGTGTTACATGAAGAGCTTCACGAGTGACCCAACATTGGAAGAAGATGCATGACTCGTGAAGAGCTTCATGAGTCGAACAAAAGTTCACGACTCATGAAGACATTCACGACTCGACAAGGACAGTCTTCTTCAACCTCACATCGATAAAATTCAGCAAAACGTAACTTTGAATTCTGTAAATCCTACCCAGTTCCAACAATCAATTTCACATGCAATATGAATAGCCTAAATTCTCATACCTTGGCTGACAAACCCAATGTCTTCAACCTCTAGCAATACCCTTTCCTTTACTCTTCCTTCCTTCCTCTTCTTCTTCACAAAATGAACGACATACGAGTTTCCAGCACTGTTAACGTTCTTTTCAGTCAAAATGAAAAGAGGAATAAGGTGATGAAGGGTCCAATTAACAGTTTAATTACCTTAAGTTTAATGTGTTATACTCTTGATTACCTAACTAAAATTATAATCTAAATGTTTGAGATGAATCAATGGAAGTGAGAGAAGGATGAGATGAAGATTTTTTCTGGTTTTTCTCTCCTTCACAAGCCGATCAGCACACATCTACACAACACCTCCATCTCCACTAACTCAAGCCTCTTATACCAACAAAGAAAATCCCCTCTTTAGTCCCTTGAAAATTTGCATGTTAAACTTTACCCTCTCCATTTAATTCCTTTCAAACATTAACCTATCCATTTATTCCTTCTCTCAAATTGACCTTTAAACAATCATTTCTATCCACATTTGACCCTTGAGTTTCTAAAACAATACATTTACCCCAAAGTAACACCTTTTTACTTCAATTGCACCCTTAATTAACATTAAACCATGCTTTACAATTTTATTTTCATGCAAAATCATAATAACATGATAATTTACTCCCTCTTAACCCATACTTATACAAATTCCTTATTTAATTTAATCTTAATCAATTAAAAATCCCATTCAAATATGCAAATTAGATTAGGGTCATGTTAGGGGCCTTACAGAATACATGTATTGAATATAGTATATTTGATGATTAAATTAAGTACAATTGAGCATGGGAGATGGCTGTGATGAACCATGCAGGTACGTCCTTCTGAAATGACTATGTGTTATGTGCTATTTTAGAAACTCATAGTGGGTGTAATTATATATGATTTCATTCTCATGAAAACAGTCTAGCAATGCATGAACTACTATGACAAGTATAAGTATTGTTAACATGTGGCTATTAGAAAGTTTAAAAGTAATTTAAAAGAATCTATATAATGTAGATTCCTTTGATGACTGAAGAGTAAGTTAAAGAGAAATTGCTGAATTATTGTGAAATAATTCATGACAGAAGTGAAAGATGATTTATAAACTATACAAAAATATTGAAGATTCTGAATAACTGTATTTTCTGGATTGAAAAGGAATTGAAATAATGTGAAATTTGATAAATGTATTGAAAGTAAGTCATCTTTTGTGCCCTTAGAAAATAGTCTGGCAGTAAAAACTAGTTCAGGATATAATTGACTGGCCATAGGGATATCTGTACCGGGGTGCAAGTCAGGGTGACTTGCTTTGCTATGGTAGGATCATTGATCTCCATAGTAATTATTTGTATCTATTATTTGTTCTGTGGAGAAATGATCCATTGGGATTATTTCTCAGTTTGTTATGGCCCTGTGGGGTCCACATTCCATATATCCAGTCTGAGTATTTCTGTCGGCACTATTCTAGGGGCCTTAATATGAAAATAAGTTAAAAAGTATAAGAGATAAGAAGTGTTATAGTTCAGAACTAATGTGCATAAGAATTGTCCTCTTGTATAAGTACATCAAATGGATAATAAATTGAAAGTTATAATATTGATGAGCATGTGATCCTTTAATTCTATATAAGCATTATGTATTTATATATCTATGTATAGGTATGTATATCACTCTGTTATCGATCAAGTACATAGTATATGGCACACTATGGTGTTAAGTAATATATTGTTCACCTTATTAAGATTATTTTAATGATTACATGAAAGTGAATTTTGAATGCATATTATGTTTTAAATGATGTAGATATATGAAAGAATTATGCCAGATGTCTTTTGTGGTAGCAATGAATGATGTATTGATTATTGAGTTATTAAGTTTTATTGCCTATGTAAGTAAGATATTCTGTCACTTATACTTGTGATTTATTACTGAATGTAATAACTGGGATCTAAGGTAATTGAAGGTAACAATTAGGAGTGTTATCAACTCTGTACTTGTATAATTGATATAACATGTTTAAAAGATTATCTTTAGATTACTCTGTTCCCCACTAAGCTTTATAGCTTAGAACGGGTTTTGTTATCCGTGTAGGTAGCAGGATAGGCTTGTTTTTGGTTAGACAACTGCTTTGGCTCCACCATCAGAAGAAGGGATCTAGTTTCGAGCAATTCATCTTTTGAGGTTCACAGATGTAGCGAGGCGATTTTAAATGTAAATTGCTTTTTAATGTTGAAGTTTTATGGCGGTTTAAGAGTGTTATTTGTAATATTAAATTATCTTAAGAAATATGATAAACATGAGAGCAGATGTATGAGATGCTTGTACAGATTATTTTTTTATTGATGTGCCCCTGAAGGGCTGAGGAAATTGTCTAATTTTCAGGTGGATTAGATAAGTTTTCAGACATTATATTGCCAAATTTTTATTTGATAATTAGTCACTTGGACAATTATAGTTTATCTGCTTAATTTATAAGTATTTCGTTTTGGACAAGCCTGGAGTCAATGGGATAGTTAAGATTTAAAAAAAAAAAATCGGCTTATCACTTGTTTCAGTTAGACTGTTTAGTAAGGGTGTTACATCGATTGAAATAATAGATAACCTACAGATAAATGTTGAACCTAAAAAATAAATCATTGTAAACATACCTTTTTTTGGAGATGGAAAGTAATTTATTTATTGAAATCTATTTTTTGGTACAAAATTACATATGGTACTTCTTGAGTACTTCGATGTTCCAGCTTCTGGGGACATCTGACCCTTCCAGGGTTCTGAGCTTATATGTACTGGAGCTTAGAATCTTGGAGATTTCATAAGATCCTTCCCAATTTGGCATTAGCTTCCCAATCCCGGCATTTTCTGTGCCTATGTTTGCCTTTTTTAGCACTAGATCACCCACATTGAAGGTTCTTGTCCTCACTTTCACATTGTGGTATCTAGCAACCCTTTATTTATAAGCTGCGATTTTGACATAAGTGTCTTATCTCCGCTTTTCGACCAGGTTCAGATCTTGGCATCTTTCCTTAATTTTCATCCGATCAAAATAAAATGCGGATCGATAGGATGGGAGGCTGACTTCTACAGGTATCATTGCCTCAAAGCCATAAACGAGAGAAAATGGCATTTGGTGAGTTCTAGCTCTTGGAGAAGTCCTATAAGACCATAGGATATTTTGCAGTTCTTCAATCCAGTTGCCTTTTACATCGCCCAACAGTTTCTTTAGCCCTTCCAGGATTGTTCGATTGGAGACCTTGGTCATCCCATTGCTTTGTGGGTGGGTGATTGAGGTGAAATTGAAGCTGATGTTGAGGTCTCGGCAAAAACTTCTGAAGATAGAACTATCGAACTGCTTGCCATTATTTATAACAAAAATATTAGGTAAGTCATACCTACAAATGATATTCTTCCAGGTAAAATTTCTGACCCTCTCTGTCGTGATTGTCGCTAGGGACTCTGCCTCGATCCATTTGGAAAAATGGTCGATGGCTACAAGAAGGAACTTCATTTACCTTTTGCCTTGGGAAAAAGGTCCTAGGATGTCCAGGCTTCATTGGTCGAACGGCCAAGAAATCTCGATCAATTGCTGATCTGCTGCTGGTTGTCTAATGATTCTTCCATAAATCTGGCATTGTTGTCATTTTCTCACTTTTTCTTGGGCATCTTTGAAGATACTTGACCAAAAGTATCCAATTTGAAGTACTTTCCTTGCCATGGCCATACCAACTTCGTGTGAGCCACAAATGCTTTCATGGATTTTTCTTAGGATGTAATCCCCCTCCTCCTCCATCACGCATTTGAGCTAAGGATGACTGAAAGCTTTTTTGTACAGATCATCATCAATAATATAATAATTTAAGGATTTGCGTGATATCTTTCGGGCTTTCACATTGTCTTTCGGTAGCCATCCTGTTTGTAGGTACCGCTTAATGGAGTCCATCCATGTATCTTGTGCTGGCTTATTCTCCATCATCTCTGGCTCATCTAAGGAGGAAGACACTTGTCGACAACTGTGAGGTTTTCTTTTATCATTCCTTGCTCGAAAGCAGACATCTTTACAAGCCAATTGGCAGCTATTGTCTGATCTTTAAGCACCTTCTGCAGGATCCACTTTGATCCAAACTCTTCCAGCATCTTGAATGCGGCATTAACTTTTGCCAGGTATTGAATCATGTTGGTCTCTCTTGCTTCGAAGGTGCCTAAGACTTGGCTGGTTATCAGTTGAGAGTTGCTTTTAATGGTGACCTACTTTGATCGGATGGCGTGGAGCAGTCTCAGGCCTTGAAGAAGTGCCTCATACTCTGCCATATTATTCGAAACTTTGAAGCTGAGTTTTGTTGCATACCTTATTACGATGCCTAAAGGGCCTGTTATTACGATGCCGACACCTCCTTGGATGTTATTCGTGGCTTCATCCATTATCATCTCCCACCTCGTGTAATGCCTATACTAGCTAATCCAGGTTACTGTTACTAATTACATTCATTAACCTATTCGTCAGGTGACTTATCAGTTAATTATGCATGCATAATCACATACACATCATACATACTTTTCATATGGAGGGCCCACTATTACATATTCTTGATCATTCTTACAGAACTTATAATTACATGCCTTATATATATTTACAAATACATTACTGATAATCAAAAGAGATGCAAACTTAATTATATACATTAAGATGCAAGTTCTATTCTGAAATTGGCTTGGGAGGCTGTTGGCTTTGTCCCTGAACACACGGTCTACCCTTCAAACCTACACGGATTAACACCCGTGCTAAGCTATAAAGCTTAGTGGGGAACAACTAAAAACATGTTGATAACTACTCACAGTAGCTATCATCAAGCATTCCTCAATAATAAAACACAATATCACAGTATCTTTAATAATATACAGTAACAGATATCAGACTATATATGCATATCATTGCATAACATTCAATGTATAATTTATCTTATCAATTTGCCTGCTTAAATTCATGTGGGAGTGGATAACGGGTTCAATGGATACCCAATGGTATCAAAACAGAAGGATACCCGTAGGTATCTAACAGAAGGATACCCGAAGGTATCTAACAGAAGTCTCACGTAGAGACAAGTCCCATGTAGAGACTTACAGAAGACTCATAAGAGTCAAACAGAAGCAGCTGCGATGGTACCCTATAGGCATGCCTATCTATCCACAACCAAGACTCTAAGTGCAGGCATAACATATTATATTTCATTTCTCATGAAATATCATCATCATAATTCAATATAGCATTAACAAATGCTAAACAGTACAATATTAGACATTCTCATATATATATATAGCATACTTAAGATTCATATACTGTAATTCCATGAAATAATTCATGTATGTTTCTATTATGAGTAATAGAACTCACCTTTCAAATAACAAGCAAGCTTTGCATTCATGGATATTTCCTTTGCTACATGACTATCATTTAGGATGATTTATAAACTTAGGAAGGGCTTAGACAAGTCTGTACCATAAAAGAAATCAAGAGATATACATTTTTGAAAAACAGGGGAGGGTCACAGTTACTATGAATTTCCTGGTAACCGTGAGCCTAACATTTTTATAAGGGTCACGGTTACTATACATTTCCTAGTAACCGTGAGCCAAAAAGCCTTTCAATTCTGGACCTCATACGAACTACCTCACGGTTACCAACCATCTCATAGTAACCGTGAAGTAGGGTGAAAAACATGGGTCACGGTTACTAAGAAATTCTTAGTAACCGTGAGATAGCTTCGATTTCCTTACTGGACCAAAAGTTAATCGCCTCACGGTTACTAAACCTAGGGTAGTAACCGTGAGGTATTACGGGAATGGGTCACGGCTACTATGAAATACTTAGTAACCGTGATCCAGTCCGTATCCTTTGGTCCAAGTTGTCGTTTTAGGCACCTCACGGTTACTATGAAATTCATGGTAACCGTGATCCCTAAACCGCCTCGAGACCGATTAACAGTCTCGACTTCAAAGCTATTTTTGACCTGTAAAACAACATTTTCAGGCAAAATGGCCTTCAACAAAGTTGTAGGCCTAAGTGTCTAGTTTTCAAAACATCAAAAATCATTTCAATAGGACCTGTAAAACTCCAGTTATGCAAGAAAAACCACAGACTGCTCAAAAGGGCAAAAATCACAACCACAATCAAATTTCAATACCGATTTTCACTATCATGCAGTGAAAATCAGATTCCGGTCTCTTCTAACAAAATCAAGACATGCAAGTCTAGTTACTAAATCAACTGGAATTTCCATATTTGAATAACTGTAGCTCAAGATATGAGCAAAAATGTACAGACTAGACAAATAACCCTTAAAACAGATTTTCATATTCTTCAAACAAACTTTGCATAAAAGCAACTCTAAACCCTTCTAAGCTATAAATCATCCATAAAACACATGAGAGAGGCACACAAGCTTTATCTCTCATGGCAAAACAATATACATACATGCATAAAACACTAAGTTCCCATACCTCAATTGATTTCCACAAGCTCTTCACCCTTGAAGAGTTTCTTTTCCTTTCCTCTTGCTTGGTTCTCCTTCTAACATAACATAACACAACTCCATGAAAATCTATCAATCTAAACCAAGAAATACTTATTAAAGGAGAACAAGTGGTCTTACCACAACCTTGAGCAAACTTTTCTTCTTTCAAAATCAACAAAATCAAGAGAGAGAGAGGATGAGAGAGAGAATTAGAGTAGGAGTTAGGGAAGATGAAAATGGTGAAAAGAGACATGAGTTGGCCGGCCACATCTCCTCCTAAATATCCTATTCTCAATCTCTTCTTATTGGTCCAAATGTCAAGTTTAAGCCAAACTTGGCATTTGGTCCCTCAACTTTCCCTTAATTCAAAAACTACCCCAAAACTTATCCTTTAACTTTTCAATTACACCCTTCAATTAACATTTATACTTAATTAAGCATAAACACTAATAATTAATTAGTGATAATTCTACTAGGGTGTATGAGGGCATTACACCTCGGACGTGGGGTTGATTGACCACTTCCTTGCCTACAAACTTAGCAATAAAATCTGCCAAAACTTGAGCCTTAATTGCCCTCTTGGGCTCGTACCTCACATCTTATGACTGGAGCTTGATTGCCCATCCCACCATTTTTCCTCCAGGTTTGGAATCTAGAGAATTTTTATGATCGACTGACCCGAACGGATCACTATTGTGTGCACTTTGAAATACTGCCTTAGCTTTCTCGTGCACATCAAGAGGGCGACGATGAGTTACTCGATCGAGCCTTTCTTTAACTCTGGGCCCCTGAGCACTTGGCTCACATAATAAATAGGTAGTCTACTGGGTTCGTTTTTCCTCGACTAGGATACCTGCAATAGCTTCACCATAATTTGATAAGTATAGGTACAAATTTTTACCTGAAGAGTGATCAACTAAGTAGTGGTGGGTTAGTAAGGAACTTCTTCAATTCATCAAAGGCTTGCTGGTAGTCCGCTCCTCAGTGAAAACTTCATTTTTTATCAACTTCTTGAAGAAGGGGGTGCACCATTTGGCCGGGAATAAGATGAATCTTCCGAGGGCTGTTATTCTGTCATTCAGTTTTTGAACATCTTTCACACTGCTCGGAGGTTACATCTCCAAGATGGCCTTTATTTTATTTGGATTATCTTCAATACCCCTTTAGGAGACCATAAAGCCCAGAAATTTTCCAAATGACACCCCAAAGATGTATTTCTTAGGATTGAACTTCATCCAGAATTGATTTAACTTTGTAAAGATCTTCGCCAGATTGGCAGGATATTTTTCAGGGCTTTTGCTTTTGATGATCATATCATCTATATAGATCTTTACATTCTATCCAAACTGATATTTAAAAATCCTATTCATCAGAAGCTAATACATGGCACCTGCATTCTTTAGTTCGAATGGCATGACTTTGTAGCAGAAGGTGCCATCGTCTGTGATAAAATCGATTTTTTCTTGATCCAATAGCCACATCATGATTTGATGATATCCGGCATATGCATCGAGGAGGAGGTAAATGGCATGGCCAGCAGTGGCATCTATCAGTTGATCTACGGTAGGTAGGGAGTAGTTGTCCTTCGGACATGCCTTGTTAAGATTTGTAAAGTCTACGCACATCCACAGCTTCCCCGACTTCTTTTTCACTAGAACTACATTGGCAAGCCATTCCAGATAATCGACCGCTTGGATTGTACCCACTTTTAATAGTCTTTCTACCTCCTCAGAAATGAAATTTTTTCGATTGGATGCATGCCTTCGCAACTTCTACCTGATCGGCTTATAGGCTGGATTTACATTAAGTTTGTGGATGATCACATTGGGATCAATTCCGGGAATGTCCTCTAGCTTCCAGATAAAATATGCCTGGTTGATCATTAAAACCTGTATGGTGGCCTCCTTAACTTCTGCACCTATGCTTGTGCCTATTTGAACGTTCCTGCCCTTTGACAGTGCCCTCGCCTTGACTTCAAATAGGACCTACATCTCTCCGCCTGCTCAGATCGTTCCAGTCCTGGTTCCACCATCATGGCCTTTTTTTTGCTATTTAATTATGGTGATGTAGGTCTCTCTGGATGATGGAATATGACATGGTATGAATGTGATGATAACGCAGCGGAAAACAAAATTTTTTCATCATACATACCATACAAATCCAAAGCAAGAATCGAAACAAGCAATTTTAGGGTTTAAAACTTACAACTTTGGATGCCTTTTAAACCTTGAGTTTGGTGATGATCAGCAACCGAGATGACTTTATCCGCCTTAGATCTTGATCACCAATGCCAAGGAACAGCCTTTTACACCACTCCCTCTATTCTCACACACACAATTGCACCGTCGGCTTAAAATCGAGATTGCTAGCTCTCTTTTAAGGTATTGTGTAATGGCTATAGTTTGAAGCTACAAAATTTGATTTTGTACTTCTCTTAGGTTGCTTTTACTACCCAAGATCACAAGAGAATGAGGAACTATCCTTTCTCCTTGTGAAAATTGGCTAAAAGAAATTAATGAGGAGAGAGAGAGAGAGTTCACGCCAAAAGCAAAGGTGGCTAGGGTTTCACGCCAAAATGCAAGTCACTCTTAGGGTTTTATTTCTTTTTAATACATACCCTTATCTTTTTGGCAAGTCTTTGATCTGAATTTAACTATCTCAAGATAATTAATTCAACTTCAATCACTTCCTAAAAATAAGTAATATATTTTGAATTAAACTCCTTTGAATTTAAATTCAAATTTGAAATAAAACATAAGACATTTAATTAAATGAAAACACTTAATATAAATAATGAACATGTGCCGAAATTCCTTGATTTCCTCTTGAATTTCGGCCATTTCATCTATTATACAAGTGATTTAATTTAATTTAAGTTCCTTTAGCTTTAATACTCAATTAACTTAATTAATATAACATAATTAATTAATTGAAATTAAACCTTCTGGGCTGAATTTTTCTCTCTCATGGACCAAAGCCAATAACAATTTTATAACCCATTACACACATTAATTTGACTTTAATTAAAAGCCCAAATTAATGCTCAATACTTTAATTAAATATTTTAAGCTTAATGCTTTGTGTGCGATCCTATAGGTCCATTTAATGTTGGCAATGAATTAATAAATTAATTTAAAGGCTATATATATTCTCTAGCAAGATATTATAGCATTCCAAATTAAATGAAAATGCATATGGCATTTAGTGACCTAATGCAATTTTGCATAGTCCCTTATCCATAAATATCAGAATTAATATAAGGCATGGAACTAGTCATCCTTATATATATTAATTCCTTTCTTGATATTCTAGTGACACTGAACTCTCAGATAAATAATGATTACTCATTATTTCATCTCAGTATGGCCATACACTTCTCAGTTCACTGATCAAGTGGCCGATGATATTTTCTCTCTTATTGAGAGGGGTAATCCCTTCACTTCTCTCATGCTCTCTAACATGAATTAATGCATACCCAATCATACCCTTACTTGTCACTCTGTTATAAGCACGTTAGGTGTATGTCAAAGTACACAATAATTCATAAAGAGTTTCATAGAGATTTCAGGTCTAAGAACTCCGATACAAAACTTGCATATGAGAAACACTTATGATTTGTACCATGTAGTGTTCTCATGAGCGGATTGTATCCAGATACCATGTTATTTAACATGTATCTATGATCTCTGATTGACACTCTTGTCCTAATGATTCGTAAGACAGAACTCATAATATCAGAGAGAGCATACTAGTCTTAATTCGTTATTATTCCATAACAATGACTGACTAGGGATATTTAGAATGATATCTCATTTGTTTCAAAATCTTACAACATATGCCTCACACATGATAACTTAAACCGAAACAACACTCTTGGATAGTTTTATCAATTGATATGCACAGGAATACAAAGGATAAAACAAATGCCTCATTTTATTAATTCAAAGTGCTTTATTACAATGCATTGGGGCTAGGGCTTATACTAACAATCTCCACTAGCACTAGTCCCAATTGGGCATAGCCCTAAGACTGAACGCTCTCAAATGAGCTTCGTGCAAATTTGGACGCAATTGTTTCGTCAAAGGATCTGCTACATTGTCTTCACTTGCTATCTTGCTAACCTTGAAGTCCCCACGATCAATGATTTCTCTGATCAGGTGGTACCTCCTGAGTATGTGTTTGGATTTCTAGTGTGACCGGGGCTCCTTGGCCTGTGCTATAGCCCCGTTGTTGTCACAGAAAATTTCTAATGGATCTAGGATGCTTGGGACCACTCCTAATCCAGTAATGAAATTTTTAATCCAAACAGCCTCTTTTGCAGCCTCACTTGCTGTAATATACTCAGATTCAGTAGTTGAGTCGGCAACGATTTCTTGCTTTGAGCTTCTCCAGCTGACAGTACCACCATTCAAAATAAAAACAAACCCAGATTGCGATCTAGAATCCTGAGTGCTGGTCTGAAAAGCAGCATCGGCATAACCTTGTATGACGAGCTCTTCTTGACCACCATACACCAAGAAGTGATTCTTAGTCCTTCGCAGGTACTTTAGAATCCCTTTTACAGCAGACCAGTGCTTTTCACCAGGGTCTTGCTGAAACCTACTGGTTATACTCAGTGCATGAGCAACATCCAACCTAGTACATAACATAGCGTACATGATAGATCCAATAGCAGACGCATATGGGATTCTACTCATGTTGTCCCTTTCCTCTTTGGTTTTAGGGCACTGTTCTTTAGTCAAAGGAACTCCAAAGCCAAAGGTATGTACCCTTTCTTTGAGTCTCCCATACTAAAACGCTTTAGTACCTTGTCTATGTACTTTTCTTGACTTAGTCCCAAGAGCCGATTCGATCTATCTCTATAGATTCGAATACAAGTATTGGCTCGGCTTCACCTAAGTCTTTCATTGAGAAATATTTTTCCAACCATTGCTTAACCTTTTGCAATGTTGGAATGTCATTCCCAATGAGAAGGATGTCATCCATATATAGGACCAGAAATACTACTATGCTCCCACTAACCTTCTTGTACACACAAGGCTCATCTTCGTTCTTGATGAAGTCAAATTCTTTGACTGCCTCATCAAATGAAGATTCCAACTTCGGGATGCTTGCTTTAATCCATAAATGGATTTTGATGCTTGCAAACCTTCTTAGGATGCTTGGGATTGACAAAATCTTCAGGCTATGTCATATACACATCCTCAAGTAAATTTCCATTGAGGAAAGCAGTTTTGACATCCATTTGCCATATCTCATAATCATGATATGCAGCTATGCAAGCAAGATCCTAATGGACTTGAGCATACTACAGGGCGAAAAGGTCTCGTCATAGTCTACACCATGAGTTTGTCGAAAACCTTTTGCTACTAGTCTACCTTTATAGGTCTTATCAGCTTTGAGTTTGAATAGCCACTTGCATTCAATTACCTTAGTACCTTTCAGTGGATCAACCAAGGTCCAAACCTGGTTATCGTACATTGATTGCATCTCGGATTTCATGGCTTCAAGCCAATTTTCCAAATCTGGGCTTTTAATAGCTTCTCGATAGGTAGTAGGATCCTCACGATCTACTAACTCAATAGTTGTCACTGTCACTGATTAGAAATCCATATCTCTCAATCTCCTGACGTACCCTACCGGACCTTCTAGGTTCTTGTTCCATAACTGGTTGTGAACTTGATCCCATTTCCAACTCATCCTCTATAGGAGTTTGTGGTGCTTGAATTTCTCAAGTTCTACTTTACTCCCACTGTCTTTCTTGAGAAGGAACTCCTTTTTCAAGAAAACAGCCTTGTGAGCAACAAATAATTTGTTCTCGGCTTGTGAGTAAAAATAGTATCCCTTTGTTTCTTTAGGATAACCCACAAACAAGCAGACACTGGATTTAGACTCTAGTTTGTCAGATGTTAATTTCTTAACATGTGCTTCACAGCCCCAAATCCTGAGAAAAGACATATTGGGTTCTTTCCCACTCCATACCTCGTATGGTGTCTTCTCAACTGCTTTAGTTGGAGTACGGTTTAATAGAAACGCATCGGTTTCTAATGCATAACCCCAAAAAGAGATAGGAAGATTAGCTTGACTCATCATAGATCGAACCATGTCCAACAGAGTTCGATTTCTCCTTTCGGACACACCATTGCATTGAGGTGTTCCAGGAGGAGTGATTTGTGAAATAATACCACACTCCTTTAGATGACTGTCAAACTCTTGGCTTAAGTATTCGCCACCTCGATCTGATCGAATGGCTTTTATACTTTTGCCAAGTTGGTTTTCTACTTCATTCTTAAACTCTTTGAATTTTTCAAAAGTTTCAGACTTGTACTTCATTAGATAGACATAGCCATATCTACTAAAGTCATCTGTGAATGTCACGAAGTAGCTAAAACCACCTCTAGCATGTGTACTTAAAGGTCCACATACATCGGTATGTATTAGTTCCAATAAGTCATTAGTCCTCTCACCTTTTTTATTAAAAGGACTCTTTGTCATTTTTCCATGCAAACATGGCTCGCATGTGTCATAAGACTCTAAGTTGAATGACCCAAGCACTCCAGTTTTGTGGAGTCTTGAAATGCGTTTTTCGTTTGCATGTCCTAAACGACAATGCCAGAAGTAAGTAGGGTTCAATTCGTTTGATTTAACCCTCTTTGTATTAATGTTGTATATGGACTCTCTGTTTTGTAAATTAAGGATATAAAGGCCATTTTGCAACATGGCATTGCCATAAGAAATGCATTGGCGACGAATATGAGCATTGCCATTTTTAATAACAAAATCAAATTCATCATTATCCAAACATGAAACTGAAATAATGTTTCTGCTCATAGCAGGCACATAATAACAATTATTCAAAACAATACAAAGTCCGGAAGGTAAAGTGAGGTGATAGTCGCCTATCTCCATGGCAGCAACTCATGCTCCATTCCCCACACGGAGGTCCACTTCATTCTTCCCAAGTAACCGCCTATTTCTTAGCCCCTGCACATTTGAACAAATGTGAGAACCACAACCGGTATCCAATACCCAAGTGGTAGAAATAGAAAGGTTAATTTCAACAATAAAAATACCAGAACTAGACGCCTTGGCTCCATTCTTCTTTTGTTCTTCCTTGAAGAGAGCGCAATTCTTCCTTCAATGCCCTATCTTGTTGCAATGGAAGCAAGTGCTCTCACTCTCTTTGAGTTTTGGCGCCTTGGGCTTGGATTGGGCCTGAGGTGCACTCCCAACTGACTTGGGTTTTCCCTTTCCCTTTCCCTTAGCGGGTTCCTTCTTAATTCCCTTTTGAACCATTAGTACGGGATTGGTCTTTCGAATGTTCTCTTCAGCATTCTTAAGCATCCCATGAAGCTCAGTGACTGACTTGTTCATTGCATGCATGTTATAATTCATCACAAATGGATCATAAGCAGCAGGTAATGATCCTAAGATCAAGTCAGTGGCCAATTCCTTTGGCACTAGTACCTCAAGTTTCTCAAGAGTATCAAGATACCCTTTCATCTTGAGTACATGGGTACTAACAGGAGTACCCTCAGCCATCTTGCAAGAAATTAAGGCCTTTGTTGTCACGAACCTCTCGTGACGAGCTTGCTCTTGGAATATCTCCTTGAGGTGCACCATGATCGCATAGGCCTCTTGGTCCATAAATTGCTTTTGCAATTCAGGCACCATAGTGGCTAGCATCAAACAGGTCACATCATTAGAGTCACTTTTCTTGGTCTCAAAAGTTTCCTTTTGAACCACAGAAGCGTTCCTAGCAGGTTCCTCAGGTAAGGGTGCATCCAAAACATACGACTTCTTCTCTTGCTTAAGAACTATTCTTAAGTTTCGAGACCAGTTTATGAAATTGGTGCCATTCAATTTGTCCTTTTCAAGGACCGATCGCGATGAGAAATTGTTGTTTGAAGATGCCATTTTCAATCTACAATAAAATTTAGCAAGATTAAATGAGGTCTTATTTATTATCCCACAAACCGAATTAATATCCCTTTAAATAATTCGCATTAGTGATTTAATGTGGGCCAAGATCCACTTTTCACAACAACTTATTAGTCAAGCTGAGCTTGTACACCTAATAAGTTAAGTTACTTAGGTAGGAAATCTCCAATCATGTCTCGTATATAACTCTTGGATCAAATGGGCTAACATCTTCAGATGTTATAGCACAACCCATTTATTAGTTGCCTAGGTCCAGGCATCCCTTTTCATGTTAAGTCCAACCTACATTCACAACCCATGCCTCACAAAGATAATCGGGCGCATCTAGGACTCCTAGTCTACGTGACCGATGATCGATGCCTTGAAATGTTTTGAATTAGGGAGGCAACTTTGTGACTTACTATTTTTGGGATTCATTTTATTACGGCTTACATGGCATACGCTTTGTCATCCATACATAGCATGCATATATAAATAATTGCATAAAGTAAAGTGTGATAAACATGGGCCCAAAAACCTACAACTAAGATTCTATACTATTACATAAGAATCTTCGAGTTGGGCTTCTCCACTCCGGTGGGCTTCGTCTTGATTTACAAAGTCTTCAAGTATATTCTATTCTAAGAAATAAATGAAACTTTTACAATAAAATATAATGGCTCGCAGGCCATATTTAATTACAAAAACCCAGGGCCCATGAATGCACCATGCATATCCATTCATCACACCAAACTAGCAAATAAATATACATAACATTCATGGATAAAACAAAGTCCAATTTTATTTAATTTAGCCAAGCCCATTAATGAAAATTGTGTACTTGAACCTTTAAGAGATGACCCCGTGATGGGCCTGGGCCGAAACCCAATGGACTAAATCCTCTTATTGAATAAGTTCTCTTAAAAGCCCAAAACACAAACTAGTTAGATTTGTGCCATAAATCAACTCTAGTATAATTTCCAATTTTACCATTTTTAATTTTATGTCATCAAGCCCATAAACATTAAAAATACATATAATATGTACCAACATGAATTAAAACACAAAATCATGAAGAACATAAATATATGGTACACGGCATGCATATAAAACAAACAAACAACAAAACTAGTTGTTTAATGCTTATGTGATGCCACAAAAATGCACAAATACTTAAAACAATTTTATGAGTCATTTAATAAATTAAATAAGGTCATAAATATTGATTTAATATTCTGTACCATTTTAATCTAAATTTGTTTTTACCATTTTAATCAAAACAAGACAAACAATGTTGATTAAACATGTAACAAACACAAACTAGACATAGTTTTAAGTGATTTTAAAATTGATCAATTAAATTGTCATGGACCAGAATTAAAACTAAATTTAAAACATGTCCAGACCTGATATTTAATCTTTAAAAATCACTTACAAACATTCCAAAAACGTTTTACATTTAATATTTAAAAACTAGTTGTTAAACTTACAATTAGCATGCCAAATGCACCTAGTTTTAATATTAACATGTACCATCAGGTATAAATAATTAAATCCGACCATTACCAGCCCTAATAACATCTTAGGACAGTATATTAATATGTCATATTAATTATAATACCCATCTAATCAATTAAAATCATTTTTACACCAAAACAATGCAAAAAACTCAAAACATAAAATTTCAGATTTGCATGTTTTCAAAATGACGATTTTTAATTAATTTTTTCATGCATCTAAAGCACTAAAATAAGCATGTTTAGGCTCTGATACCATTGATGGAATATGACATGGTATGAATGTGATGATAACACAGCGAAAAAACAAAATTTTTTCATCATACATACCATACAAATCCAAAGCAAGAATCGAAACATGCAATTTTAGGGTTTAAAACTTACAACTTTGGATGCCTTTTAAACCTTGAGTTTGGTGATGATCAGCAACCGAGATGACTTTATCCGCCTTAGATCTTGATCACCAATGCCAAGGAACAGCCTTTTACGCCACTCCCTCTATTCTCACACACACAATTGCACCGTCGGCTTAAAATCTAGATTGCTAGCTCTCTTTTAAGGTATTGTGTAATGGCTATAGTTTGAAGCTACAAAATTTGATTTTGTACTTCTCTTAGGTTGCTTTTACTACCCAAGATCACAAGAGAAAGAGGAACTATCCTTTCTCCTTGTGAAAATTGGCTAAAAGAAATTAATGAGAGAGAGAGAGAGTTCACGCCAAAAGCAAGGTGGCTAGGGTTTCACGCCAAAATGCAAGTCACTCTTAGGGTTTTATTTCTTTTTAATACATACCCTTATCTTTTTGGAAAGTCTTTGATCTGAATTTAACTATCTCAAGATAATTAATTCAACTTCAATCACTTCGTAAAAATAAGTAATATATTTTGAATTAAACTCCTTTGAATTTAAATTCAAATTTGAAATAAAACATAAGACATTTAATTAAATGAAAACACTTAATATAAATAATGAACATGTGCCGAAATTCCTTGATTTCCCTCTTGGAATTTCGGCCATTTCATCTATTATACAAGTGATTTAATTTAATTTAAGTTCCTTTAGGCTTTAATACTCAATTAACTTAATTAATATAACATAATTAATTAATTGAAATTAAACCTTGTGGGCTGAATTTTTCTCTCTCATGGACCAAAGCCCAATAGCAATTTTATAACCCATTACACACATTAATTTGACTTTAATTAAAAACCCAAATTAATGCTCAATACTTTAATTAAATATTTTAAGCCTAATGCTTTGTGTGCGATCCTATAGGTCCATTTAATGTTGGCAATGAATTAATAAATTAATTCAAAGGCTATATATATTCTCTAGCAAGATATTATAGCATTCCAAATTAAATGAAAATGCATATGGCATTTTATGACCTAATGCAATTTTGCATAGTCCCTTACCCATAAATATCAGAATTAATATAAGGCATGGAAATAGTTATTCTTATATATATTAATTCCTTTCTTGATATTCCAGTGACACTGAACTCTCAGATAAATAATGATTACTCATTATTTCATCTAAGTATGGCCATACACTTCTCAGTTCACTGATCAAGTGGCCGATGATATTTTCTCTCTTATTGAGAGGGGTAATCCCTTCACTTCTCTCATGCTCTCTAACATGAATTAATGCATACCCAATCATACCCGTACTTGTCACTCTGTTACGAGCACGTTAGGTGTATGTCAAAGTACACAGTAATTCATAAAGAGTTTCATAGAGATTTTAGGTCTAAGAACTCCGATACAAAACTTGCATATGAGAAACACTTATGACTTGTACCATGTAGTGTTCTCATGAGCGGATCGTATCCAGATACCATGTTCTTTAACATGTATCTATGATCTCTGATTGACACTCTTGTCCTAATGATCCGTAAGACAGAACTCATAATATCAGAGAGAGCATACTAGTCTTAATTCATTGTTATTCCCATAACAATGACTGACTAGGGATATTTAGAATGATGTCTCATTTGTTTCAAGGTCTTACAATCATATGCCTCACACATGATAACTTAAACCGAAACAACACTCTTGGATAGTTTTATCAATTGATATGCACAGGAATACAAAGGATAAAACAAATGCCTCATTTTATTAATTCAAAGTGCTTTATTACAATGCATTGGGGCTAAGGCTTACACTAACACTGGATGCCCTCTGGTCATCCCTTAGAATGGTGACATCTCCTTTAGTTGGGATTTTCATCACCATATTTTGGATGCAGATAATAGCTCCAGTTTGAAAGAGCAGAGGCCTGCAAAAATGGCGTTATAGGCAAAAAACATGTCAACAACCATAAATGTTATCTTTTAGGCATGGACGAGGGCTTTTTGACCAAGCTCGACAAATAGCTCTACAAACCTAAATCCACCAATATCTTTTTGACGTCAAAGTTATTGATCCGTGCCCTGACAATGAGAGCGTCCTTATAGGAGAACATTATGTCTCGTGCATCTTCGTTGGATATGGTGACTGGGGTTGGCCGTTCGACGTACTTAAAGATGTAAATAGCTTTCCCCTTTTTTTGGAGAGGTTTTCTCCATAGGATGACCCTTCGGTGATCATGTTTATAACCCCAACGTACAATCTGTGAGGATCCATACTCTTTGGACTTCTCCGCTCGTTATCGTTATCCTTATCGCAATCATCTTTTTTAAGATCCGATCGTCTACAGGGACTTTGCCCTCTAGTCAGACCTATAAATTTTTTGAGATACCCTCTTTGTAGGAGTCGCTCAATTTTCTCTTTTAGCTGGTAACACTCATCGGTAGTGTGACTGACATCTCTGTGAAACTTGCAGTACTTGTTATGGTTCCGGGTGGTTTTGCCCTTCTCGAACAACTTTTCGGGCCAATTTACTTTTTGGTGCATCTCTTTAATCCACATTAGTACCTGTGCTGAATTGGTATTGAGTGGAGTGAAGGTTCGAGTTTACCGGTCGCTGTTTCGATTGGATCGAACTAGTTTGACCTCCTTTCTTTTACCTAGATTTCTTGAAGTGAAGGCTTTTTTTAGGCTCTTTGCTATCCACTCAGATACAAGAGTTTGGTTAAATGAGCATCCATCTTGATGCTGGAGCCTTAACATTGCTCTTTCTCCCTCAGTTGGACCTTAAGGAGTCATCCAGCTGGATATGCTGTCGAGCCTTTTCCATCAGATCGAAAAAGCTGACTGGTGGCCTTGTTGTAATCCACTCAAGCAGTGATTGATCAATGATGCCTTAGCCAAGGTGGTGGTTGCCATTTCCACGCTCACGTTCCTCACCTCCGATATCATGGCTTGGAACTTGTCGATGTAGTCTCTAAAACTTTCATCAATTCTTTGGTAAAGATTGTATAGATCGCTTACCGACTTTGACGCTTACGTCTGCACAATAAATCGTGTGACAAATAATTTTTTGAGTTATCGGAAGGAGGTAATTGATTCTTGGGGGAGCTCGTGAAATCAGTTAAGGGCATCTCATCCCAAGATGGTGGGAAGATCCTGCAAGCAATCCTCTCATCATAGGTATAAACCTGCACTTTAGTCAGATATTTTGCAAGATGAGTGGTAGGATCGGTTTTACCTGTGTACCTGTCCATTACCATATCTCTCCACCTGAAAGGTAACTCCAACTCCTTGATCTCCCTGTAAAGTGGGAAAGCTATATTTCTGCAGGTGTTCCCCTTAAATATGCCTTTTTTGGATCTCGTCAAGCCAAAATACTTGAGTTTTTGCTTGAACCATTTATCTTCCTTGCTCATGGTCATTGAGGAGAACTCATATCTGCATCCCTACGTATGACTGCGATTCGACATGCACATGAAGGATAAATCACCTCTAATGGATGAGATGGAGGGTCTACTGGGGATGTAGGGAGAGTCTCTGCTCGAGGACATTGTCCTCTTCCCCTTATTGTATCTTTCAGGAGTTTCGATCCCTATTCTTTCATCATCGTGGGCCCGTGGCTCATTGATGGAGATTTTTCTGTTTCTTCCTCTTCTAAAGTCTTTAGCCATGAAGTCTATTTCGTGGTCTCTTTTCAAAAGTTCTGGGCATTTTACCCTTTCTAATCGTTTGGATTATGCTCTTAGTGAAGTCACTAAGAATAGCGCGTATGTCCTTGAGAGTAACAGGGGTATCTTCCGGCTTCCATATAACAACATCGTCAAATTTTGGTAGGAGGTTACCCCTAGTAGGTGATCTGGAAGATTTCTCTCTTCTTTCTGTAGGCCTAAATCTAACTTGGCTATTGTGATCATGTTCTCCGGAAGCTGTATGCTCATTGAATCTTGAACCTGCCATGTCTCTCAATGAAAGCACCAAATGATAAAGCGTAAAATATCTTTATCTAAGAAAAGAGAATTGGCAGCCATATTTTTCGATCGGTCGGTAGAGTCCTGCAAGAAAGAGTGTCTGATCGAACTAGGCGTAAGCACTCCGAAACTTAAGTTAGTAGCTTTCTAGAGAGAGGATATTTAGAGAGGGAGTCTCAGATGTTCAATACTTGGAGCCATTATGCTTTTGGCTATTTATAGGATATAAATGAGGAGTACTTGAGTACTTGGGGAGTGATAACTGGCAGTTGTAACAGGTGAGCGGCGAAGTGACATGGAGTGGGTGAAAGATATAGACGATAACTTGTGTCAGTGGATTGATATGACCTACTGTCCCATCAGTTCGATCAGACGTTGTACGCCCCCTGTTCATTCTTTCAGCTCACGCTTTGTTTTTCTTGTTAATGGGCTTTGGACCCTGCCGAATGTTGTTGTGCTCACTTGATTGGATCTTGAAAAATATTTTTTCCGTAGTTATCAGTACTAAATAAAACAAAAGTTATTAGAGTTTAATTACAAAATTTGAAAATTTGATTTTTTTTTAAATTGATCGTATTTATAAAAAAGCGTTCAATTACAAAACGAAATAATAAAATTAAATTATATAGTAAATATTAAAATAATTAAAAGTTTTTACCTTGCATAAGAATTTTTTTTTCCAACTAGAAAATTGAAATCAGATTAACTTGCCTAAGAAGTTGTTTCCCTTTCCATCTTTCCATGTCACTTTCCTTGGCTTGGCTTCAGCAGAATAACTTTTAGCACAAGTATCCCCTCTGATCAATATAACCGATTATAATGTAATAAATAATATAATTAACTAAAAAAATAATGTAATTGAATGAAATTATAATTATATTACTAGCCGATGTAATACTTGAAAAAAAATTGGTTACATGATTTAACTGGAAACCGGATCATCCGAAGGTGCGTACCTTAAAGATGATCCTTTTTTAAAATCCGAATATTTGTTTTGAAAAAAAGAAAAAGAAAAAAAGTACCCGGAGAATAAAAATGCAAATCGGTGCTGTCGTACTGGCTGCTTCAGAGTTCAGACCGTCTTTCACAATATGGTCCCTTAACTTTTCAAATATTTCATCACGAACCCTGCAAAATTTCCAATATTTTCTTGTACCAGTATAAAATAAGACCTTTCCCCCCTGCAAAAAGAAACAACCCAAATACTCACACGAGTACAGAACTTGACTGGGAACTTGAAAAGCCAACTCAAGTCGATTCACATTGCTCAATTAAGAGGTGATTTTTTTTTTTTCTTTCTACCTCTGCCTCTTTTCATATGTCTTCATTGATCATCTTCTGGCGTTTGCTAAATATTTTTGAAATTTTGTTCATGTGGGTTCTTTTCACTTCTGGAAAAATGCCCTTTCATAATGATGTTTTGGAAGTTCTTATTTTTTGGGTTCAATTTCATTATCATCTTTATAGGTTCTACTTTGTCTACTTCAATGTTTTATTTAGCTTATAAATTTTGCTACCGTATGTTACGCTCAGTAGAGACATAAATAAATATTTATGAACACACAAAATGCATCTGAGGTTAAAAGTTGCTTATTTTTCCGGTTAATAGGAGAATTTGGCCTTCTTGAAAGATGAAATTGGCGTTGTTGTTTTAGTTATTTGATGATTATGTTTTCACTTACCTGTTTCCTTGCTTTTCTTCACATTGATTAACTATGATTTTTCCTCCTATAATGTTTTCATTATATTTTTACTCTTTATGTTTTGATTTTTCAACATGGCAGTGGATATGTGGTATATGTGTTTATTACACGCGGATTCTTCTTGACTAGATGCTCCCTTCCCCTGTCCGTGTATACTTGTTTGGTTTCTGACGGATATTGGAAATAGAAAAAAGATGTGCCAAATTTTGATTTTTATATCCGGAAAATATTTTCATAAACACATAGTATTATACTATTTGAAGAACTTTAAGAATTGATCAAAATTTTAGGTTGGGAAGGGTAAGTAGAATTAACTTTTGGAACATATTAAATTGTTAAAATGAAGCTTGCAATTTATCAGTTTTGGTTTTGTGCTTTATATGTAATCAATGGCTGACTTGTTTCATCTTAATGAAGAAACAAGAATTTACATGAATATTATCAATAATAAGGTCTATTGGGCCTTTAACCTTGTCTCACTGATGAAGGGATGGGGATGGTGTTATCTTTAGGTTTGTAAGGTATCAGTAGAAGTCAGTAACATAACAAGGTTTCATGTTTAAGATATATATAGCATGTTCTTGAGTAACTTCATAGAGTTATGATATAACTCCTATTTCTAAATCTTTGAAATTCAGCATTTGATATTAAATGCCCCATATCCATATTAAAATTAAGATTTTTGTTGCTCTGCAGTTGTGAGATCAGTGGTTAACAGTTTTTGAAGTTATCAAATATTATAATTAACTATTCTTCTTGATGACTTATGAATACAGATGGCTTTGTTTCAGTATATGCAGGAGAGAAGTCAGCAGTTTGCTAATTTATAAAATTCTTCATTAAACATTGTGAGTCTTGCTGATGGAAACTAGAGAATGCCCAGTAACTACATTGAAAAAGACAAATATTACGCCAAAAGCTATTATATTCCAAAAATTTGGTAGTAAAGCGTGCTATAAGGTAGAGGAAGTGAAGGAGTCTGTTCATAATGGATGCCCAGGCCTGGCAATCCCACAAAAGGGCCCCTCTCTTTATCGGTGCAGCTTAGAACTTCCTGAGCTTTTTGTTATGTCTGATGCCTTTAGAAAAAAGAAGGATGCTGAGCAATGTGCTGCTGAGATGGCTTTGAAAAGAGTAGGCTTCTACTTTCTTTGCCTTGAATTGCTATTGACTTCTGCTTTTGTTGTCTTCTGTACAATGTTAAAGTATCAAAATGTCATTTGGGTGAATTTATAAATTGAATTGTTCGTCAAATCAAAGTTCTTTCCACAATATCTGTTGCATTTATCTCCACCTTTTCACTCCAGTGTTTTTGTATCTTAAGTTGATAACAATTATTATTTATTATATATAAATTTGCATACATGCAGTATCTAAGTTGATAACAACAGATGCATGTGGGTCAATTTTATGACTGTTTCAGTGTTATGCACTTATGATGTATATATATTAGTTATGTGTGTATCTAAATGAAAGCGGGAGGCTCATTGACTATATCTATTTAATGCTTGATAATTTTAATCATAGAGCTTATTCTAAACTTTTATTTGTAAACTATGATATTTTTCTCATTTCTCAATTGCACTTCCTATTCCCGTTTTGATGTGCCAATTTTTGCCCTGCTTTTTCTATATGCTGCAATAAGAATGACAGGTTACGAATGTTTTGCATTCTGTAGAGAATCAAAAATCAAATTAAAAATTTTGGAATATATACTCATTAGATCATTTTCATGGCAGTTAAATCTTCTGTGCAAGTACTTAGTATGCAGATGTAGGGATGCTCACGGGGCGGGAAATCTCCGATCTCGGCGGGGATCCGCCCCATTCAGGGCGGGAAATCCCCGAATTTTCTCCCTGCGAGGACGGAGATGGGGGGAAAAATTTTTCCGTTATAGAATCGGAAGTGGGGACGGGGAATGGGGTATCTGCCCCGTGGGGATCCCCGCCCCGCAAAAAATAATTATTTTTAATTTTAAAATATAATATTTTATAAATAATTAAAATTAAAATATAACTTAATTTTATAATTATTAAGTTTTAAATTATACTTAATTTTAAATTTATGAATAGTTAAAATTTATATTAATTTAAATTATGATTGATTTTAAATTTTTTATTTATTAAATGTTATATTTTAGTTTTAATTATTTATAACTTATTATATTTTAAAATTAAAAAAAAAAATTCGGGGGATAGGGATCCTCGCGGGGCAGGGGACGGAGGGGATTTCCTCCCCATTATAGAATCGGGGGCGGGGACGGGGAATCTCCGACCCTGGTGGGGCAGTGAGTGGGGATGCAATCCCCGGTCCTCCCCGCCCCGTGAGCACCCCTATGCAGATGCTTTATCTTACATTGCTTAGCATGCAGATGTACATTTTCACATAGAAACTTATCTCTTTGAAGTTCGTTTATGAATATGCTTTCAATTATACCAAAGTATGATGCAAGCTTCTTAGTCACTTTCGAACACATTTTTCTTTGTCTTTTTCTGAATCCTCTGCATATTCTATTTGCTTTCGCTTTATTTTTGTGTTGCATTTGGTAAATGAAGTTCAAGTCCTGGTTATAGCTTATTGTATTCTTTTTGGGGAAAATAGGAGGTATCAGTGTTTTCAAGACCTTATAACTTCAGCTTTGCTCTTGCAGTTGCTGGAAGTGGTGAACATTCAGATTGATTTTAATTTATTTTAATCTAGTGTTGGTTTTGTTAGCACAAAGTATTAGTATTTTCAGATTACCCTTGTGCCTTGCTATTTACATTAGCAGCTTATGTTGCTGAAACTTCAAGTTGCTTAAGCTTTTTGTCTTTGCAATATCTACCTAGTTGTTTTAATTCATGCTAGAGGCCCGATGGGCTGATGGGTGAGTGGCATACAGGATTCTTACTTAAATTAAGAAAATTTGAGCTTCTTATGGAAGAAATTAAGACTGAATATTGTTCTTTTTGTCATAATTTATGCTTTTGAATGAGCAAAAGAACAAGACACTTATGTTGACTTCTATTTATTTACTTGTTTCTGATGCAGCTAGGCATTAATCCAGCTGGTGATAATTCAATGGAGCTGGAACCATGGGATGCTTTAATTAATCGTATGACTTATCTATTCTCAGATGAGGTTGGTATCTTCCATAGAAATGAATGCTGAACACCTTGCTTTTGTGCAATGTGACAAAGTGTTCCCTTAAGTTTTTATATCAAGAAGCATAAATGAATATAAATTATTTATAATTAAATGGTAAGAATAAATAAGAAGAAAAAGTGTTCAATTAATTCCATTCTCGAAATAAAAGAAAAAGCATTCTTATGTTCTGTTTATTGTTACAAAGAGTCTATAATAAGTGTTTTATGTCTAGATTGAGAATCATTACTTCCCTAACTGGTGTTTTAGTCAGCTAACAACCTTTCCTTAGTCATAGATTTCTCTTTCTTGCTTCTCAACTTTAGATGCCTTCTAATGTTTCAGTTTCTTATCAAATTAACTCAAGTGAGTTTTTTGTTTTGAGTGTCCATTCCCTAAGTCAACGCAACAATGTAGTCAGCACTGTAATTTGGAGAATACTTCTGTCCTTACATGCCATGGGACTCCTAAAGTATACTAGTGATTGCTATTTAATATATATATATATATATATATATATATATATATATATATATATATATATATCTGATTAAAATTTTGTTACCAGATTATCTGTTGGAATGTTGTTGACACATTGACAATTATTCACGAAAATAATAAAAAAAAAGAGAGGCAAATCTGGTTTGCAGTTTTATTCTGTGTATTCTTAGTAAGATAACTGTAAATTGAATATTGAAACTTGTGCTATATGACTGTATGCATAGAAACTTTGTGAATTTGCAGTTGCTTTGCTATTTTCTGCATTATTTTAGGTCATGCATAAAGTTCATATATATATATATATTTTTTTTTTATTTTAAGTGATGCATAAATGCTTCTGTACAGGGATTTGATTTGATATTATTTCTTGTCTTGGGACTGTTGATATGATATGCAAATACAAGTTTCTTTGAACATTTGGCCATTTGCATTTTAACATTTTTCTCTTTTATGTTCGAGTATGTTTACATCAACCTAACCTATTGTATTTGGGTGCCTCTCATCTGTAAAGTTCCTCCAGACTCCTCACCCATTGAGTGGTCACCTTCGAGCAGCTTTCTTGAGAGATGGTAACCTCTATGGTTCAGTGCCAGCTTCTGTTGTTGCTGTCTGTGATGCAAAATTAAATAATCAATGTAGGATGCTTGATTCTAAGGTAGAATCAAATCCTATCTTGGCCTTGTCATTTGTCATGAGGGCAGCTGCAAGTTTGTCGGGGTCTGTTGTTACGACCATGGGACAAATGTCCATTCGGAAACATCATCCGTATCCTCTAGATATTATGGAATCGTTAGATGTCCCCAGATCTGGTTCCCCAGATTTTATAATGGTTGATGCAGTACATATTCCATCTTCTTTAAATAAGATTGTTCAACCAGTGAGTCTTAATGTATCATCATCTGGGTATTACTTGGATGCTATAGCACAAAAACTTGGTATCTCCAATGGCAATCAGGTTCTACTCTCCAGGTACGTGTAAATTATGTGGAGATATATAAGATGATATATCGTTCATATAGAAGTGAACTTTCACAACTCTTCACTATTTTGAATATTGTGTGTAATCTTTTCAACAGGACTATTGGTAAGGCTTCTTCTGAAACAAGATTATATTTTGCTGCTCCCAAATCATCTGAGTTAGATCTGTTAGTAGATCTTGCAAATGTGGAATTTCAAATTAAAGGATCTTTCAATGCAAGGGCAAGTTACATCTGCAGTCAAGCCATATATGGTGATGCAATTGTGGCATCGATTGGCTATACAAGGAGGTCTAAAGATCTTTTCTATGAAGATTTATCCATGCAATCATATTACAGGTCTCTTTTATCACATTGAGTATTTTATTTTGCATCTTCTCTCCTTTATGCCCTTATCATTTTTGTCAATATAGCGCTGTTCAAAACCTTATGCTCAATTCAACTCATCTATATTCCATTCCTATGGGATAATGACTATTTTCATGTTCTCTTATTGTTATTAGAGGATAAATGCATTTGGCAAGAATATTTCTGTTTGTGTGTTGTCAATATATTGTCATTTTTGTGTTGCTTGGCAAATATTGTATCTGAATTAATTTACTCATTTCACTTTTACTTATTGTTTTTAATTTCGCAGGTAAATTTTGTTACCTTGTTTCTCTTGTTAGTTGATTATGATGTTGCTTGCTGCTTAAACTTTGGACTGCTTGTGGCAAGCAATGTATTTTAAGTAGTTATAATATTTTAGGGGCTGTTAATTTTAAAACCTCTTACATGGTTGAAGAACATGGCATGCCTGTTTCCCCTTTCTAAACGAATAAAATAATAATGTTGTTATTCTACTTTTGACATTTCATCTATTTCTTACCCATCTTTGAGAGCTGACTGCGATGGTTTATAAATTTGGCATTTGGATTTGTCCATTTTTGTTTAAGGTTCGTTGCAGCATTTCTGTGGTTTGAGTTTTTGGAATTGTTTGCTTTAAGCTGTGTCTCTTGTATGATTCATGCATAGTTATGTGATGTATATTATTATAATGAACACCCGACCTTCCATAATTGCATTTAGATGGCCTTGCATAGGATGCTGATAAGTAAGATGCCAAGTGGAAATTACAAGCTGTCCAGAGAAGCTATACTTGCAGCAGAACTACCCACTATATTCACCACAAAATCAAATTGGAGAGGTTCCTTCCCAAGGGAAATCCTGTGCTCATTCTGCTGGCAGCATCGACTATCTGAACCTGTTTTTTCCACAGTAAAAGTACCTTTGAAAGAATCTTGCCTGTCAAGATTGAAAGAGGTGGATGATGCTGATTTGTTTAATGAGAAGACAGAATATGCAAATGAAACAGGCACTGGTACTGATAATAGAGAGGCATTGGAATATGGAAGCATCTTCAGATGTGAAGTAAAAATATTTTCCAAGTGTCAGGATCTGCTTATAGAGTGTGCACCAAAAGCAAACTATAAGAAGCCAAATTCTTCTCTCCACAATGCTTCTCTGAAAATTCTCTCATGGTTGAATCAATATTTTCAGGACCCAGGCATGTCTGTGGAAAGCCTAAATTGTTCAGCTGATGTCCTTGACATTCGGTTTTATCCAGAAAATTTCTTTAAAGAGTTTTTATTGCTTCCATCTGTTCATAGTGTGCAAGATAGAGCAAAACAAGGTGGCAAATTACCAGAAGTAAGAAATATGAATGAGCTGTATGCCTCTCTGGGACAAGATGTTTACTCTTTGGTCATTGAGGGTTCAGATTCTGGTGTCTGTCCATCTAACGGATCTTTGTTATGTATAAGTTATTCTGTATCTTTGGTAACAGAAGGCAAAAATGTGAAAGAGCTTCTTGAGAGCAATGATGGGTTTGAGTTTGAGATGGGGACTGGGGCTGTGATTTCTTTTCTTGAAGCAGTTCTGACACAGATGTCGGCTGGTCAATCTGCTTCTTTCAGTACAGACTTGGTGCCACATGAGTTTATTTTGGCTGCAGCTAATGATTCTGGAAGGATTATTACAATGTTATCATCACGTGAGTTGCTACGCTTTCATGTCCAATAAAAGTATACAATTTACAAAATGGATTGATGTTATTGAAATGTGACCGGTGATTTTTTATCTTTTATTTATTTATATTTTTCATATCTGGATTCTAAATTTTGCTCTTCATTATGTTTCATAATGGAAGGTAGCATAATTATTAGTTGGAAAATGACACAGAGAAGTTATAAGTGTTGAATATAGGTAAGACTGAGTTGTCGAATTACATTAAGATGCTTGATCACTTAAGAAGTTTGCTTAACCATATTTATAATTGTTTATTTTCAACTACGTTATTTGACTTGTTGCTTGCTGTTATGCTCTTGTAATAACAGCTTGACTGCTCTCTTGGTGATTCACTCATATCTTCTTTTATGTCTGTGATAACTTATTTATTTTTAGGAATTACGACATACATGATTAACTTCTCAATAATTATGACAACTGGGCTGAAGTCTTGAAATTAGAATTTGTTTATAATGGTGTATTAGAGGGCCAGTTGCTTAGAAGTTTGATTCTCTGTAGATTACAGGATTGCTTTGCAGAAGGTTTTGTAATGTTGAATTAAATGACCAGTTGTTTTGAAGTCTGAATTTCCATTATGTGACAAGATTTTTAGGAGTTTTCGAACAGCCATTCCATTATGGTTTACACATTCGGATAGCTCATGCTTTCTTTAACCAGAGCTGAACTGGTGAAACAGCTGTCATTTTTTATTGAATTGATGGTTTATAGGAAGTGGTTAAACCATGTAGCTGGTTCTGAACAAGTTGAAGAATACTATTGTAAATATAAAAATGTAGTCATTTCCTTAAGGGAGACTGAACGGTTAAGGTTTGTGATTGATGGATTGTTCCACTAAGCCCAGACAAGGAGGGCATAGGTTGTGCCTGGTACAGTTCTGAAAGCATTTTTTTTATTGTAGCCTTAAAAGTGATTTGACAGCTCATACTATATTCTATAGCAAAAGAGTGCAAAATAGGACCATATGTTATTGAGTATATTCCATGAGTTTTCTTAAAAGTGAATATCATGGTTCATTATATATTTCCTTTTCTTTTAGTGATCAGTTCGATGCATAACAGAGGATTGTGTTTTGGCAGAAGCTTGCTTGGACTACTCTGTAAAACTGTTGAGCGTAACAGAAGCCCCAGAAGAAAGAATGGAGCAGGCTTTTTTTACTCCTCCACTTTCAAAGCAACGGGTGGAATTTGCCCTGCAATACATCAAAAAGTCTTGTGCTATTACTTTGGTATATATCTACAATTCATCTTTATACAATGCATTTTATTGAAAAAATTGAGTTTCTATTCAATTTTTTTTCCCTGTTCTTCAACCTTTTTTGCTTCATTATATCTCACTCTCCTAGTTCTGTCTGTTTCTCTGTTTAGGTTGACTTCGGGTGTGGCTCTGGAAGTTTGTTGGATTCCTTACTAGATTACCCAACTTCATTGAAAAAAATTGCTGGTGTTGACATATCCCAGAAGAGTCTTAGCCGTGCTGCCAAGGTCTCAATCATTTCTAAGTTTTGTAGTTGGAGAACATAATTATTTTTCTTGTAATACAATTGGTGTTACTATTGTAATCAGTCTTAGCAAATTACTTATTAGTTGAGAAGCATATGCTATAGGACTTTATGTTAATGGCTGAAGAGAGTTCAGGGTTTTAATTCCACAATTACTGGGTCCTGTTCTGATTTTTTATTTTGAAAACAAATAGGTGGTCAAGGAGTTCGTGGAAATTCAAATATTCTGATCATTATTATGTGGACAAAAATAAACATCGCAACATGAATATCTGTGCACATGTGTTCATGTAAGATGTTGGTTCTAGGGTCTAGATGTCAAAAAATGTCCTTGTTGTACCCCAAATTTGGGATTCACTCCTTGCCTAGAATCTAATATGCTTTGCTAAAGGATAGATGCTGCATGCTTCGTTTGGAAGTCTAAGCATTACATCTCATAAGTTAGTAACTTTCCAGATCCCAAGTTGTTGATGCTGAAGCTTTTGCATGTAGTTTTTAGTCAGAAATACATGTTAGAAAATCATAGGTTTTTCATCCTGCTCATAAAACAATAGAGATGAAGATTTCTTTTTTTATGTTTTTTTCAACAAGAGCAATCCATTATGGAGGGTGCATTCTAAAAGATCTTTCATCCTTGTCTAATCAAATTAAGATTTGTGTCATCTATTTTCTCCACAACTTTTTTTTTTGAACAGATACTTCATTCAAAATTAAGCGCGAATTCAGATCAAGGCATCAAATCTGCTGTTCTTTTTGATGGTTCTATCACTGAGGTTGACTCTCGATTATGTGGATTTGACATTGGCACTTGCTTAGAGGTATTATATCTTTTCTATCCTTGATGTTTGATCATCTTTTGCAAATATTTTTACCAATCCTTGCTTAACTTCTATTTATTGTGCCCTTTTATAACCATGAAACTAGAACTCAGCAATTGAAGGTTATACATATTTCATTGACATCTGTGTCTGAGTGCAGTTCAAAATACATGTATAGAACTTGGATATTATACTAGCGAGTAATCTATCAATGTCACATCTTATGCTATGGAATAAATGCATGTACCCCACAGACACTCTGATCTCGCAAGTAATTTTATTTTTCTGGACAGATTCATTTGACAGTTGCAAAATTATTGAACTTGTCCAAGAGAACAGATACTTATATGTGAGAAAATCATGAAAAACCAAAGGACAATTAATTTGATTCCTTGAGAAGAATGTACCTCCACATTTTTTCACTGCATATATAAATGGAAAAAATGATCATGTTCAATTTAAAGTGCAAGTAAATACCAATAACAAGAGGATTGTGAGATCAGTAAAAAAAGAAAAGAAAGTGTATACTGATGATTAATGCCTTTGAAGCATGAAAATAAAGGCATGAACTATGGTCCTTTAGCATGATGGTCTGTTCTGGACCAGTTAACATGCTAATTGAAACTGCCAGTGCGTAGTTTAACAGGAATGGGATCATGTTGACTCGTGTAACATCACACATAATCATGTGAAGTAATGCGAGGGCTTCAATTTGAATTGGTATTTTTTCCAGTTTTGCATTCTTGGTACAGCATGATAATAGTGGTTTAATTTGAATGATGATAACTTACCTGGACACATTAGATCAGCCAGCCTTAGCAGTCTGAAATTGCAAATAAGATTTGCTGCAGCATTTGTATTGGCATCGATGAACATATACAAACTGGTAAATGCTCATTTCCGCTTCTGATGATTTTCTCAAATTATAGGTGATTGAACATATCGAAGAGGATCAGGCATGTCTTTTTGGTGACGTTGCATTAAGTTATTTTCGTCCAAAGATTCTTATTGTTTCCACCCCGAATTATGAATATAATGTGATTCTCCAAGGATCTAGTCTCACAAGCCAGGAGGAAGATCTGGATGGGAAAACTGAGTCACAATCGTGCAAATTCCGCAACCATGACCACAAATTTGAGTGGACAAGAGACCAGTTCAATAGCTGGGCATCTGAATTAGCCAGAAGGCACAATTATAATGTTGAGTTCAGTGGCGTTGGTGGTTCTGCTGATGTTGAACCCGGGTTTGCTTCTCAGATCGCTGTCTTTACAAGGAAGATCCTACATGAAGAAGATGGTCTTCTAGAGAATGAAAATGCAGCACAAAGTTGCAGAGTGGTGTGGGAGTGGGACATTTTAGATAGACCATATTCTTCTTTGACAAATAACTAACCTGCTAAACCTTTCTAAGCGCAGAAGGCAGAAATGTAACTTGGTTTATTGGAGCAGTAGGATGTAATGAAGCTTCACAAAATTTTTGGAGATAGAAAGTGTCTAACGAGTGAACATTATTAATCCATATCCATAGAGATCAACACTTTTTGTTCTTGCTCTTTAATTCACTTTTTGTTCTTGCTCATTCATTCACAGAGCAAATTGTATGTTTTGCAGGTTAAAAGAAATTGAAAACGTTTTATTTTCATGGTGCACTTGCATGCTAAAATTTGGTTGCAAGTTTTTAGAGGAATTTTGGTCCTTTTTTTTTTTTTGTTCTGCTAATTTTGACCGTTTTCAATTTTTTTTGTTCCCTTCTTTTGCAATGTCTCAATGTTGATGATTTTGGGAGTTAATTTTTGTATGGCCAAAATGTGCAAATTTAATAGTGTAATCTTATCCCTAATATTTTAATTAATGCAACATTATCCTCCTCCAAAATTCAAAGAATTTCGCCTTTTTTTTTTTTTTTTAACAGGGTCTTGGCATGTGGTGTTAAAACAATAAGAAACATGGCATATTGTGGCATAAAAGGTGCAAATTTTTTCCATTTTTAAATATACTCATATTGCATCAATTAAAAAATTTAAAGTGAAAATGCAATTTTTTTTTTATCAAATATGGATGGCAAATTTGCACATTTAAATCTCTTTGTTTTTGGATCCAAATTAAACTTTCAATGCTAAAATAAAAGTTATATCTAAAACATATAAATAAACTTATAAGATTTAAAAGAACATAAAATGTATAAAATTAATGGAATTATTGAAGTATATCTCTGAATTTTTTCTACGAAAATAGTAGATAATAATAATATGTTGCAAACAATTCAATTTTTAACGAAAAATTCAGTACATCTGTTGTACATAAAAAAATTCCTTTCAGAAAAAAAATTTATATAAAAGAAAACAACAATTTCCACATTGAAAGAACAAACTTGTATAATAAAAAAAATTTAAATTGCATACAAAATTAGATAAACGAATTAGATTTATAAAAATACAAATAAGAATTGTACAAGTAAGAAAATCAAATTTAAAATAAAAAAATTTAAAATCTGAATTTATAGAAATTAAGAATACAAATGTTAAATTTAAGAAAAAATCGAGATGAAAGAAAAAAGAGACTGTTGCCTGTAAATTAGAGGTGAGCATGGATCAGTTAACCAATACATGAATAAAAAAATTAATCAATTCATTAATATCGATTTTTTTAAAATCACTAACTATTAACTAGTCCATTAGTTTTGGTTAACCAGTTCATCGATTTCGATTTTTCAATTTGGTTAACCAATATTTTTTGTTAACCATTAAAATTTATAAAATAAAATTATATAAAAAATAGATAAAATTCAATTTAATTTTAAATATATAAAGTAATTTAATATAAAAATCACAAAATAAACATAATTTACTATTTAAAATTCATATTTTATAAATTAATAGCTAATATTATAAAATAGATTTGATATTTATTGAAAATTACTATATTTAATTTTAAGTCAAATAAAATTTTGAATAATATTAAATATTATAACATACACTCTAAAATATAAAAAATGTAATTAAGTGCTATTAAGTAAAATATGAACACCAATATATGATAAAAAAATATATAAAAATTAATTGGATACTATATATATAAATATTACTATATAATTAAAGAGAATGATATAATATAGATTTAGTTTAAAGTATTATATAAATTTTATAGGAAAATATAAAAAATTATGGTTTAAAAATAAAAATATAATTTAAATATATTTTAAAGTATTATTTTATGTAAATTTTATAGAGAAATAGAAAAAAAATTAAAGACGTAAAAATAAAAATATTATGTATATATGAACTGGTTAACCGTAAATTTATAGTTAACCGGTATTTATAAATCTAAACCGTAACTATTAATAAAAAATATAAAAATAAAAAATTATAATCGAATCTATCGGATCAGTCAACCGTAAAAATCGGTTCGATTTCGTGGTTAACTATATTTTCGAATTTTTTTGCTCATGACTACTGTAGATGTATTGAGTTCAGTTCTAAATATAAATAAATAAAATGAAAGTTTTTGAATTTAGAGAAAAAAAAATTGGTAGAATTTTTTTTCAATAATTTAACAATCATAATGTTCCAGTTTTGTATATATTTTTTCATTTTTTTATTGCTTGATTTTTTTATTCTCTTTCAATGAAATATAGAATGATTTTATTTATTTTTTATTTTCTTATATTCGTTTCAAATGTATTTTTTTTTTCCAAAATTCAAATGTAACATTAGATAATTTTAAATAATATAATTTACTTCACATAATATTAAATTTTACAACTTAAATATGAACGTAATTTTTTCAAACCACATGACGATTGGGCCGATACTAATTTCGCTTAAAGCTGAGGATGGAAAATGATAAAATTACCATATCGTTGCATCTTTTAGCATTTAAAAGACTCCAATATTTGTGTGTGAAAATTAACGATGATTATATTTTTCATCAAAGAAAACAAAAATTTTAATTTATTTTCGGTTAAATATTCAAATCAAAAGTTTTATTTTTTTGACGAAAAAATTAAAAATTTATTAACGAGTTTGCCAAAATAATAATAATAATAATTAATGAGGGTTTTGTTTTAACATTTGTATGGAAAATGATTAAACCTCTAAATAATAATTAAAATTAAAACTAAAACCCCAACGGCTAGTAATTATTAAACGGCTAGTTCCTTTTCATCAGCATTTTCTGTCCTTCGTTCCCCTTGCTCCCTAATCATCTCTCTCTACTTTCCAACAAGAAAATTCACAGTAATAAAATCTTTTCTAAGAATTCTCATTAATCATACGTTCTTGGGAATTCAAAAGTTTTAATCTTTCTTGAGAATTAACAGTCTCTTCGCACATTGTCCATCACCGGAATTAAACTTTCTTTGAAAATACAAGGGTTTTAAAGAATACTATCGATAATGTGGTCTAACCACGATAAGAATTTCCAGGAGAGGGGCTTCTCGACGCCGCCGGCATCTTGGAGGTCGCCCATTTCTCAGGTGGCGATGCCAATGTCAGAGCGAAAGAGTATTCCATCTGGGTCCAGACGCGATCTCTTTCATGCTGTCCACAAAGTGCCTGCTGGTGATTCCCCTTATGTAAAGGCCAAACATGTTCAGGTCAGTTTTTCTTTTCTTTTCTTTTTTTTTTCCTCCCTGTTTCAAGAATTTGTTTTGTCTTCCTTGACTTAATGTTGGGGTGCAAGATGAATATAAATTTTTGTGGAGGTTTAATATGAAGTTAAACTTTTTGTTTTATGGGATTCGCTTGAATTTCGTATGTGTTGTTTTTGCGGTTCTTTTTTTTTTTCTGCTTGTGAAAGTTCTGTATTTTAATTAGATTGTTATGTAGTTCTTGTTTGGATTCTTTTCTCCATCTTTATTTATATGCTATTTGTTTTATTTCTTTTGATTTTTACTTATTTTTTGATGCGAATGTACCGATTTCTATTGTTTTAGGTGAATTTCATGTACCTATGTTTGGGTCTTTCTCGGTTTTCGGTATGATCACACATTCATGCTGACAATTTTTAATTGTCATCAAATTGATTTTTCCTTTCTATTGAATGTTTGATTTCATTGGATGCTGTTAATTGGCCGATTGAGTTTTTGTTTTTGTTTTTATTTTTATTTTTATTTATTCTGGTAATCCCTTTTAATTAGTGGTCTTACTGGTTCTTGCATTGGATAGCTTCTATGTTTATTGCACCAAAAATTTCACTGAGATTATCAGTTTCAGGTTGTTAAATACTACTGATTTGTTGTTTTGTAATTTGTGAATCGTTTATGTCCATAGCTTTCATGTGTTTTTATTTTTTATGCCATTTACCCTTTCTGAATTTTAGTTACTATCGTTGTATGATTCAACTCCTTAATTGCAGTTAATAGACAAAGATCCAAGCAGGGCCATTTCCTTGTTCTGGGCTGCTATAAATGCAGGGGATCGGGTTGACAGCTCATTGAAAGACATGGCAGTAGTGATGAAACAATTGAATCGGTCTGATGAGGCGATTGAGGCAATAAAATCTTTCCGTCATCTCTGCCCCTTTGATTCTCAGGAATCTCTAGACAATGTCCTGGTTGAACTCTACAAGGTAAAGCATTTTTCTGACACTTAAGCTTTTTATTAGTTTGTGTCAATTTGGCAGCTCTGGTTTCATTGTCTTGATATGATGATCTATTTATATTCGGTAGTTTTAGACAGACTAATTTGCTTATATGTCTTTAGAAAACACAGAAAAGCTGTTTCTAGAGCAACTCTCAACTTTTGGTGGCAAATAAAGAATGAGTGACCTATTTCTTCTATCATACAAAAATTGTGTAATTCTGAAAATAAAAAAGTGGAAAAAGGCAGAAAATTTTATTTTGATACCTGTGATGCTCTCTACAGTTTGAATACCAAGTCTTTTGGGTACAAGGTCAGATCTTTTATGCGGCTAGTAGACTGAGCTATGTTCTTATATCCAACTTCTGATGTAAATGATTGTGCTTTTTGCCTTTTTGCATTTCGAAATTTTAACAGAAGAAGTTGTATTAAGAAGCTGGACATAGAATATGGAAGAATGGCTAATAGTCCTTATAAGAGTCTGTAGACATCTTAAAATAGTACTGGGGAGCGCTGAAAGTTTTTTGGTGGTGTCTTAGAATGGAATGGGTTTCAATTTGTTAGAAAAAGGAGCAATGTGAATTTACTAATTGTTTAAGTGAAACATATTTTGTATAGAGTCTGCAGCCAGGCCTGTTAATGATAGTTTGCCATTCTTTTTAATTTTTGCTGCTTTTATACGGGTACATATGTATTTTTCTGTGTCAACAGAGATCTGGAAGGATTGAAGAAGAGATTGAAATGTTGCAGCGCAAACTGAAAAAAATCGAAGAAGGCATAGCCTTTGGCGGAAAGAAAACAAAGACTGCAAGATCTCAAGGGAGGAAGATTCAAATAACTGTTGAACAAGAAAGATCAAGGTGGCTGTCCATCTTGTTCTTCTCTCTCTTCTTCTTTTTTTCAGCCGGTCTATGACCTTTAATTTCACTTTGTACCTTAAATGATGCAGGATATTGGGCAACTTGGCCTGGGCATATTTGCAGCACCATGATTATGGTTTGGCTGAACAATATTACAGGTAAAAGTGCATCTGGACTTCAGGAGAGCATGTATTATATATTGGTGAAGGTCAGATATTCAGGCGTCAAGTTCAATTGTTATTTTGTAGGAAAGCTCTATCTTTGGAGCCTGATTATAACAAGCAGTGCAACTTGGCAATCTGCCTGATGCATATGAACAGAATTCCTGAAGCAAAATCTCTGCTTCAGGCAGTAAGTGCTGCACATGGAAGCAAAGAGATGGATGATTCTTATGCTAAATCCTTTGAGCGAGCTATTCAGATGGTTAAGGAATTAGATTCAAGATCAGTTTTAAGACCAACAGTCGATGATAAAGATAACCAAGAGTCTCTGGCATCACCTGCCACCAAAAACCCGAAAGAAGTTACTAGCTTCACTGAAGGAGATTATAGCTACGTTTCTAGGTCCAGAAAGTTGGTAGATGGACAGAAGAAAGTGGCTGTGCTATCAGATAAGTGTGATAGATCTTACAGTGGAAACCTTGCTTGGAACTCTTCCACTGTCTTCTCAACAAGCTGCAGTTGACAATGACTGGAGGAGAAGTAATTGCTTTGAAATCCCTGGCGAAAGGTCTGGTACCTCCAGCAAAATGAAAGAAAAAATGGATTAGTTCACCAACAAAAAAGTGGGTGCACATAAGAAAATCTATGATTCCCCTTCATCTGTTCTATATACGCAACCAAGGCGAGTTTCTTGGAGGTCCAGTGAAGGAAATCAGGCAAGGGGAATATTGGAAGAAGATAAAAATAGGAGACAATTTGAGAAGGCAATTGCTCATACTATCCGGAACCTGGATGGAGAATTAATAGTGGAGAAATCAGATGATGCAGTATCCGCCAGGGAAGATCAGAATAAGGTTGTTGCTGATACAAGATTTCCAGAAGGTTCTATTGGCAAGATGAAAGCAACAGATACTGCTGGAGACAAAAGCCTGGGGAAGGAAAGGTCAATTGAATCTGCTCATAAGAGTTGGGCAGACATAGCTGAAGAGAAGAACAGAAATTATTAGCTGGAGAAGATCTGAGCCCTTGTTTTGGCGATTGGAATATTGAAGAAGAATGTAATGATGAGAATGTGAATAACAATATTGGTCATCTAAGTTTTTGTCTGGAGAGTCCTGCAGAAAATATAAGCCAAAGGCTTGAATCATTTGATCTAAAAAATAACAGCTATGACACATTCAGCAACTACACTGCTTCACCAAGGAATCCATCAGTTCGACGCTCTTTATGTTTCGATGGCATGAAAGCTTTGAACACCACGAAGAAGAAGAACAGGTTGCAGGTTTTCCGTGACATAACTCCTTCTCAAGATAGTCCATGAGCTTGGTAAATATGCTGTGTATAGAATAGAAAAATCTGTAAGCAGTTGTTGTCAGTGTTTGAACTGCATTGATTGGAATCAGTTTCATATGTGAAAAACCAAAAGATTGTATCCATTGATTCTTTATACAATATAAACTCTTTACTGTTTGAATATGAGTATGGCATCAAACCAGTTCCCAAAAATAAGTTCGATGTACAGCTTCAATACGAAATTCAATTGGAAATATTTGAATTATAAACAATCTTTTGCATTTGATTTCGGTTGATGCTTTTCAACCAACACTACTGTGGTAGTATATACACACAACCATCTTGGCAAACTGTCTTGGAGATCCCTTAGCCTTGGAACTAGGGGTGTTCAAATTTGGACTAACCCACTTAGTCCATTTAATCCAACCCACTTAACCCATTTTTTTTTATAATTATAGTGGATTATTGTAAACCATATAATTCATTCTAACATTTTAAAAATATACACGTGGCTTATGGGTTATTATATAATCCAACCAATTAACCCACATTACACTCTTCTTCAAATACACTCTTACTTATACTTTTTTTTACTAATCTATTTTCAATTTTTATTATTTTATTTAAATTTTGTTCAAAATCTATAAAATTTCTTTAAAAATATTTTTAATGATGCTCTAATACTATTCAAATTTCTGATACTATAATGAATATAAAAAAGTTAAAATAAGTTAAAAATTTCAAAAATTTGGTATTCAAAGTAATTGTTCACTGCTTATTGTAATTGTCTGCGTGTTGGTAAAATAAATTCTTAATTTCTACTCCTCTGTTTCTAACTTCCAAGACTGTATTAAAATAAAATACATTTATTAGCTATATTTTGCTCACTTATTTTCAACCTCTATGTAAAAAAGAAATGGGAGGAATATGCATTCTTCATGTTGGTCAATTTTCCACGAATTACTTTTCTTCTTAAGAAAATATAAAATAAAATAAAAAATCAGTTTCCGATTTTTGACTCTTAATTTTTTTGAATTGAATCATAGACTTTCTTCTTAGATTAAATTTGGATCTATATTTGTCCGAAAATGTTCTGATCAAATTTCAAATTAGAGTAAAAAATTGAAAGTTCCAATGAAGAGGTAACCAAGATAAAAATTTTAGGGTGGCATTTGATTATGCCTAGAAATTCATGGGTTCATGAGAAAATTTTCATTTTTTTTGGCTACTGATTAAACCACTGTCATAAACTAAATAAAAGTTTGTCATAAAATTTCTATCTTAAGTTGTGAACCCAATTGTCATAAAATAATATTATGATATTACATGTGTTATCTTTGCAAATTATAACTATTGATCATCATTAATTTTTTTATGTAATTTTTAATTTTGTGGCACTATAAATTTATAAGCTTGAGGTATTTTAAAAAATATTTATAAAAATAAAATTAATTCTTTATATTTAAAAATGTATAAATATAAATAATTTATATGTTTATAGTATAATATAAAAAATTAACATAATCTATATAACCCACATAAACCAACCAATCCAACAAAAAACTTTAATACATAAACCACCTGGTTTTGGTTGAATCCAATCTATTTAACAATTTATGTGGGTTTGAGAAAAAATTAATTGTAACCCACCCAACCCATATTTGAATACCCCTACTTGAAACTGTAGCAAGTGCTTTGCAGTTTCTGCTACAAAGCACTTGCTACAGCACCAAGCATATTCTACCGTTTCAAAGAAAGCACTCTCCTCCATCTTTAAAAGAAGAAACCTATGCTTTGGGAAACAACACATTCTACACACCTTTCTATTTCTCCATTCCCTTAAAAAGCTTAATCATTCCTCTTTATTCTATTCTAAAACTTTTAGTATGTCTCCACTATCTTTAGCTTATAATTTTGGGACATGGTATAAATTTGTTTCTAAATATTATTGGGATATGGTATAAATTTGTTTCTAAAATATTAAAAAAAAAGTAGTGCATATTGCTTTTTAAATATATTTTTTTGCATGATTTAAAGTAGTAAATGTAATGGCCTCAACACCGGGTTAGCCGTGAATAGTACTTTCCGGTAGTGAATAGGGTTTTCGGGCCCGAAAGGACACCCGAAATCCGAAAATATTTTATTTGACCATTGGGAAGTATTGGTCACGGTGACCTCGGGGTTGAAATTTGAAGTGAAATTGAGGTCATTTGGGCCTCGAAAAGTTAAAAATACGAAAAAGGTACCGGGTCGGTTTTGGTTTGACCGAACTTTGACCTTAATTTAAAAATAGTAAATGGACTTCAAAAATTGTTAAATTTTACAGTTATTCATGAAATTTCATGAAGAATATTTTGGTAAAAATAAATAAGTGTTTCGGTGATTTTGACAGTTTTTGAATCGGACCGATCGGTTTGAATCGGACCGGACACGGACTCTGATTGAGCCGAAAATTGATGTACAAGCTATTTTTGATGAAATAAAGTTAATGGTACTATTTTCGGAGTGATATGATGTCTGGAAGGGAGAAAACCGGTTTGGGCCATTTGCCTATATATATATAGGATTTGGGGGCAAAAATGTAATAAGGGAAAGAAGAAGAAGAAAAAAAAAAAAAAAAAAAAAGAGAGAGAGAAGCAGATCGGGAGCGGGAGAAGAAGAAGGAGAAAGAGGAAGGTGGAGGCGCCGCCGCCGGCCAGCGGCCTTGCGCCGGCGACCGGTGCGGCTGCCACCCCCTCCCCGTTCTCTTCTTCCCCTCCGACGACCGCTGAAACGGCGTGAAAGAGGCGGTTTTCTTTCCGCCGGCCGGTACACTTTTCTTCATTTTCCGGCGACTACAGGCGGCTGACGGCGACACGGTGACCACCGGGCAACTCCTCTCGGCGAGACGAAGCGACCGGTGGCAACCGATCGTCCCCAATCGCCGGCGTTGAGCAGATCGGAACCGGTGATTCCCGGCGGTTCCCGTGGCTTTTCCGACCAAACCACGACGCCTTGGGGCGCGTGAAGGCCACCGGAAGGATGCTCGCGTCTCTGGCAACAGGTGGGCAGCTTCGGTGGAGCTCCGGCGAGGCTCCGGTCACGCGCCGGCGAGGCTCCGGCGAGGCTCCGATGACCAGAAAAATGGAATTTTCGACACCGACGGGTATGTGGCTATAAAATCCTTCAATTTCCCTTAATCTTACGGAATTTTGTCTTGAATTGTAATTAGAGAAAATATTGAATTTAATATGAATTATTTGAGTTAATGTGTGATTGTTTAATTATATGTTAATTAAGCTTAAATTTGACATGTAATCTAAGTTAAGAAAACTATTGGTATTATTTGAATATTTGTGAAATATGTATTGTATGTTAATAATTAATAAAATTAAGGAAATTTTATTAATTATGCCTTAAATTGATAATAAGTATATAAATTGAAATTGTCCATAATTTTGAAGTAAACTTATGGAAACTATTGGAAAATTTTAAGTCAACCATTGAACTATGTGTTATAAGAAAATAATGAATTATTGTTAAATAATTCATAAGACATACATGATTAATTAATATAATTAATTAATGTGATAAGTGAAAAAGGCTACTAAAAGTAAAATAAATAATATGTTAAAGACTGTTCATATGAGAATTGTCTGATGTGAGTTGTAAATGATGATTATGGATTGTTCCATTGTTATATGATTATTGTTTTTATGAATTGTGGTGCCTCTGAGAGGCTGTGCTTGTTTGGATTTTTCAGGAGGCTAGAGAGTACTAGCCGTTATGCTGCCGGAATTTCGAAAAAAATTTAATAATGGTATGAAATTTCAATAAATAATAATTCTGAAATAATTATTGAATTATTGACAAATAATTCAATAAATAAGCCCAAAATAGTAGATTTCGATAAATTAATGTATGTTGCTACAATCAAATGAAGAAAGATGACAGGTCAAATGATGAACTAATAAAAGTAAAAAGTATAGTACATGTAATGATAAAATGTTACTAAAATGTTCTTAAATTCAAATACATGAGTGAATTATTCCTAAATAATTCACAACCCGTATAAATATGACAAATTCCGAATAAAAGTTAAAAAATTTAATAATGGTATGAAATTGGATTCAGTTTTAGGTTGTGATTAATAAGTTAAGCACAAAAAAAATTTTCACTGCTACGGTTAAGTCATCATCGAAAAAGACTGTTCAGAGAAGGGTGTGACATTTTGTGGTATCAGAGCAATGGTTTAAGCGGTTCTAAGATCGGAGTGGGATAAGGTGAAGTGATAGGTTTATCTGTATATACATGCCAATTATAAGTGGATAGGTGTCAACGAGATTGAAGTGTACTTGCTCCCTTATAGGTTTAAAAGTGAAAAATTGACATTTGACTGAGATTGTCAAGTGTGAAAGGATTGATTCTGCACAAGTAAAGATGGTAATAAGTGAATGAAAGAATTGCTGCTTGACATCTTTTGGAGATCAAAGCAGGGGAATGGAATGTTAATTGAAACTGTGTTTATATGTGAATATCTAAGCATCTATGTGGATGAGAAATAGTCCAAGGAAAGACAAAGTAAAGAATGTGTCAGAAGTTAGCATGGAATTGTATATTGAGATTTGATAAAATGTCCAGGATACAGAGATATGTTAATTGGATTGTTATAATATAAGCATGTTAATGAGCACGATGTTATAAGTCAAGGTTGTCTACGATGTTCTATATATACCTGTCAGTGATTTCTTTGTAGATGTGGGGATTTGATTGTACATTTCATAGTACTGGGATGGGTTCTGATGTCTGCATTATATGGGAATACGTGACAGTATTCCGTTTGCATACATGAAATCATACATTCATTGCATAGCATTTCACATTGTCTGATAGCATCTGAATTGCATTATATCATATGTTTAGGCCCCACTTGATAGGAAAAACTGACAGGGGATATGATGAGCATAGGGACGACCTAAGAATGAGAAATAGTGTATTGAAGATTGTTTTCTGCATTTGATGCAGCCATTATGGGTTATTGATCGTGATGTACAGAGTAGTCAATGTATGGCTCGCCTTTGTGAAAAGATAGAAAAAGGTTTTCCACTTTCTCTTAGATCAATGTTAGAGGATTATTGTAATAACCCTCTGATATGTTCTGAGATAATCAAAATAATATGGTCAATGTTTGAAATTGTTCTGTGGAAATTAAAAGAAAAGTGATTATCTGTTCAGTCTAATGAATGTGATATCTAGTTAAAAGTGGAATTCTTAAAATTTATCTGGATATGAAAGAAAAGTTAATGAAGTGATCGAAACCTACTGAAATAGTAATGCTTTGTATTCTGAAAGAAACTAGATGACTCAGGGTTAAAAGTTTAGTTCTGACAATCAGATTGAAAGTGCAATGTGACAGATGAGATAAGCAATGGTTTGAATGTGTTAATGCATGAAAGATCGGTAAGGATAATTGGAAATGGTACAATGTGATTAGAGGATCTGCTCTTGGACTGTTTGAATGTCAAAGAGAAAAGAGGAAAAACGAGAGATTGGCAATAATCTCAATACTGGTATAGTAATTCACCCTTGGGCTAATGACTAGTCCGAGTGAATAACTCAGAGTTTGAAAGATCAGATATGGTAAAATGTATCAGATTGTGATAATAACGGCAAAGAGAATGTGTTTATAATAGAATCTGACTCTTGCTAAGGCATTGTCAGAAAGAAATTTTGAATCCTCTATAGTGGATTAAATGGAAATGTAACGAAGTTAGCAAATCTTGATTTGATTCAAGATATGAAAGGACTTGGCACCAGGATGTTGTGACCAAGGGGAAAAGATACTGATAAAAGTTATTGATATTGAGAATTTGTCAGCTTAAAAGTAAACGGATTCCAATGACAAAGATGTTTTGGAATCATTAAATGTGAAAGAAATGATAAGATCACTGTTTTGTACCCTCTACTTTTAAATGTAAGTAAATTTCGAGGACGAAATTTTTATTAGCAGGGGAGAATTGTAATGGCCTCAACACCGGGTTAGCCGTGAATAGTACTTTCCGGTAGTGAATAGGGTTTTCCGGGCCCGAAAGGACACCCGAAATCCGAAAATATTTTATTTGACCATTGGGAAGTATTGGTCACGGTGACCTCGGGGTTGAAATTTGAAGTGAAATTGAGGTCATTTGGGCCTCGAAAAGTTAAAAATACGAAAAAGGTACCGGGTCGGTTTTGGTTTGACCAAACTTTGACCTTAATTTAAAAATAGTAAATGGACTTCAAAAATTGTTAAATTTTACAGTTATTCATGAAATTTCATGAAGAATATTTTGGTAAAAATAAATAAGTGTTTCGGTGATTTTGACAGTTTTTGAATCGGACCGATCGGTTTGAATCGGACCGGACACGGACTCTGATTGAGCCGAAAATTTATGTACAAGCTATTTTTGATGAAATAAAGTTAATGGTACTATTTTCGGAGTGATATGATGTCTGGAAGGGAGAAAACCGGTTTGGGCCATTTGCCTATATATATATAGGATTTGGGGCAAAAATGTAATAAGGGAAAGAAGAAGAAGAAAAAAAAAAAAAAAAGAGAGAGAGAAGCAGATCGGGAGCGGGAGAAGAAGGAGGAGAAAGAGGAAGGTGGAGGCGCCGCCGCCGGCCAGCGGCCTTGCGCCGGCGACCGGTGCGGCTGCCACCCCCTCCCCGTTCTCTTCTTCCCCTCCGGCGACCGCTGAAACGGCGTGAAAGAGGCGGTTTTCTTTCCGCCGGCCGGTACACTTTTCTTCATTTTCCGGCGACTACAGGCGGCTGACGGCGACACGGTGACCACCGGGCAACTCCTCTCGGCGAGACGAAGCGACCGGTGGCAACCGATCGTCCCCAATCGCCGGCGTTGAGCAGATCGGAACCGGTGATTCCCGGCGGTTCCCGTGGCTTTTCCGACCAAACCACGACGCCTTGGGGCGCGTGAAGGCCACCGGAAGGATGCTCGCGTCTCTGGCAACAGGTGGGCAGCTTCGGTGGAGCTCCGGCAAGTCTCCGGCGAGGCTCCGGTCACGCGCCGGCGAGGCTCCGGCGAGGCTCCGATGACCAGAAAAATGGAATTTTCGACACCGACGGATATGTGGCTATAAAATCCTTCAATTTCCCTTAATCTTACGGAATTTTGTCTTGAATTGTAATTAGAGAAAATATTGAATTTAATATGAATTATTTGAGTTAATGTGTGATTGTTTAATTATATGTTAATTAAGCTTAAATTTGACATGTAATCTAAGTTAAGAAAACTATTGGTATTATTTGAATATTTGTGAAATATGTATTGTATGTTAATAATTAATAAAATTAAGGAAATTTTATTAATTATGCCTTAAATTGATAATAAGTATATAAATTGAAATTGTCCATAATTTTGAAGTAAATTTATGGAAACTATTGGAAAATTTTAAGTCAACCATTGAACTATGTGTTATAAGAAAATAATGAATTATTGTTAAATAATTCATAAGACATACATGATTAATTAATATAATTAATTAATGTGATAAGTGAAAAAGGCTACTAAAAGTAAAATAAATAATATGTTAAAGACTGTTCATATGAGAATTGTCTGATGTGAGTTGTAAATGATGATTATGGATTGTTCCATTGTTATATGATTATTGTTTTTATGAATTGTGGTGCCTCTGAGAGGCTGTGCTTGTTTGGATTTTTCAGGAGGCTAGAGAGTACTAGCCGTTATGCTGCCGGAATTTCGAAAAAAATTTAATAATGGTATGAAATTGGATTCAGTTTTAGGTTGTGATTAATAAGTTAAGCACAAAAAAAATTTTCACTGCTACGGTTAAGTCATCATCGAAAAAGACTGTTCAGAGAAGGGTGTGACAGTAAAAATAATATACACGCCCCTTATATATTTTGGACCAAAACTATCTGTACCATGGTTATTAAAATCGGATCGGATCGAACGGTCGAACCGGTTTAACTACAAACTGTTGGCTGATCCGGTTGGTTCAACGGATGAAAACCGAATTGGATAAAAACCGGAAAATACTGTTTCAAACGGCCAAAAACCGGTTGAACCGGGATAAAACCGGGTTAAATGATAAAAACTTATTTGATTTTAGAAAAACCAACTTTTTGTCCAAAATATTTATACAATATTATTTTTTCTGGAAAAAATAAAATAAAATTATAAATACAAAATAATTAAAATTCAAACAATTTAATGAATTTTTTATAAATAAAATAAAATTTTATAATTTATATTTGAAGAATTTCTTTAAAAATTTACATTTTTTTACTATATTTATCTTAAATTTTTATTATAAATGTTGAATGACTTGAAAATATAGTCCTATTGTTAATGTTTGATGATAAATATATTTTTCTAAACTATTTTTAATTTTTTTATATAGTGATATTTTCATAATATTTATATAAAACTTAAAAAATAATATATTTTTTAAAAAATGAAAAAAATCCGATTGAACCTCAAAGAACTGGTCGAACCACGAACCCTTAAGCTCTCCGGTTCGTTATCCGGTCCGATTTTAATAACATTGATTTGTACCGTTATTTATTTAGCTCAAATTTGCTTAGATTTTAAGCAAATAAAAAAAAATATAGTAGCCTAATTGAAATCACATAAATTTAATACATTTATACTATAAAATTGACATCCCTATTTAACTCTCGAAAAAATAGTTAAAATTATCATATGTAGCAAGTTCATGCAGTTTCAATCAGTTGCTTTAATTTTTCTATTTGTTTATTTTCAATGACAAATTTAAACTACATACATAATAATAAGATTGTTTTAGCTAAAAAATATATTTAAAGGTAAATGTATATCATTTTCAATATTTTACAAATAAATTTAGTTTAAAATATATTTAAAAAGAAAATAAATACTATTTTCAATACTTTATAATCAAATTTGGCTATTTTTCCTCATAATTTTATCTCCGACTGGTGTGAATCAATTTTAAAGATAATCAAACTTATCTATCTGTGGTTTGTTTTACACTCCATTTTATTTATACTTTTAGATTCTTAAATTTATATTTTATTTATCCATTTTAATTTGTGCTCTATTTTTGTTTTATATGTTTTCTCCCTTTATGCATTACACACATATATATCACAAAGTAAGAATAGACTTGGTAAAATTAGTTTAAATCCAAAATTTTATTCACATCAGTCTAATTCAAATCCAATCCAAAAAAAAAGAGCCTATTGCCAACTAGGAGTGAGCAAAAAAAAATCAAAATTTCGGTCAACTAAAAAATAAATCCGAAATCGAACTAATTTTTAGATTAATCGAATTAAAAATTTAGATTTACGATTTTTATGTTTAAAAATCGGTGGTTAACAGATTCAAAACCAACCTATATACATTTTATAAATTATATTTTAAATTTTAATTTTATATTTGTTCAATATTTATATAATTTATAAATATTATGATATATAATTTTATAAATGTTATTAAAATTCATATTTTTAGTAAATAAATATTATTGTTATTATTATTATTAGCACTTTGTTGTTAATTTTATATTAAATATATTTAATTCTTATATTAATTATGAAAATTTTAGTTTTATTTTGATTTTTTTAATGGATATTATATTTAATTTATATATTTTTTATTTTTAAAGTATTTTTATCTATTAAAAATAATATTATAAATTATATAATTTATTAAATTTATATATTAAAATTTTTTAATAATTAATTAATAAATCGATCTGAAAAATTAAATTAAAAATTAAAATTAATATAATAATTAATTGAAATTAATATATCATTTAATAAAATTATTAATGTACCGACTTGGTCATGCTCGCCCCGAACCCAAAAATCCTCCATCTTGGCCTCAACTCGTCTAGGTCCATAGCTGGTGCCCAATTTCATATGCAGTTCGAATCAATGTTATTAAAATCGGACCGAATAGAGAACCGGCAAGGCTGGAGGTTCGTGGTTTGACCGGATTTTTTTTTCTATTTTAAAAATATTATAATTATTTGAATACTATTGTATAAAAATTAAAAAAATATTCATCAAATTTTAAATATATGTCACAAATATTCTAATAATAAGTTACAAAAATAATTTTAATTTTATTATTACAAGTGATTAATTATGGATTATTGAATATCATATGCTAGAAATATAAAAATATAATCATATCATGAAAATAATTTCATGTTTAGATGGAGTACTAATAAAGTGAACACAAAAAATATTAACCTTGCATAGATGAGTATAATTATATTTAATTACAATAAATTCAAATAGATAATAAGTATATTAAATTATTAAGTGACATTTTTAGAATTTAAAATACTAATTTTTTAATAAATAAATAATAAAAATTTGATATATATATATATGTATATTTTAAATTTTTATTATTTATTTATTTGAAAAAAATTATTATTTTAAATTCTAAAGATATTATTTAATAATTTAATATACTATTACAATAATCTAAATAGATAATAAATATATTAAATTATTAAGTGACATATTTAAAATTTAAAATATTAATTTTTTCAAATATATATATATATATATATATATATATATATATATATATATATATATATATATATATATATATATATATATATATATATATATATATATATATATATATATATATATATATGTGGGTGGGTGGGTGAAAAAATTCAAAAAAAATTGATTTTTTACATTTTTAGCAATCTGGTTTTCCGATTTAACCCGGTTTTTTCGGTTCAATCTGGTTTTTTGTCAATTCGGTTTTCGGTAGTCGAACCAATCGGCTGGCCTGTCGGTTCGCGATCAAACCGGTTCAACTGATCGGTCTGGTCCGATTTTAATAACTATGGTTCGAACTTCCACTCTCCAATTTCTCCTACTCGCTGCCTCTGTACCTCTCCACCATCCAGTTGTCGCCGGCCTCCAGTTCTTTAGTTCTCCTTGGCTGGCCGTCGTTCACAGCCTCCGTAGCCAACCAGCTGTCTTGTTCTGTTCTCGAGTAAGATTCTAAGCGTTTTTTCCTCTTTCTTCTAATTTCATTAATCAGCCAATGCAATTGTCTAATTTCATTATATTCATATTGATGCGTATGTAGATTCATTCCCTTTTTTCTTTTATCCGGTGGGTCTAACTTCTTTTCCGTTCCTTAAATTTTTGATTTGAAGTTGAATGATTGCATAGTGCTTCCTTACCAGCTTAGGCTGCATCTGTTGTTTTTTGTTAGACGAATTTTTGTTTGTGTTTATAGATGATAGATCGTTGTTTGGGCTAATAATCCAAGCTGAAGTGCCAATTATATATTTGATTACTTGTTCTTTTATTTGGAGCAGTAAGAGGCTAAGATCTGTTTTCTCTTCTGTTCTAACTAGTATTTTCATCTATTCTGCTCTAGATTAAAAATTAAAATGTAGAGATGTTATAAAGTGACAAGGGGTTTGTAATCATGCCAGTAGAAGGAGCTGTACATAGCATCTGTAGATCAAGCCAATAACGTAGCAATTACACTACAAATTCTTGTCTCTGTTTCAGTCTTTCTGTGGCCCAATTGATCACTGATGTGTATGCATACTATCTGTAGCTGTATATATCCTTAGTGTAATTTGTGAAAATTTGAAACATTTTGAGTTCACTAGCCTTGACTGAAGGGATTTGTAAAAAAATGTTTGAGCAAATCTTGCATTGAATGTGTTGGTATTCATTTACATATGATAAATAGTAACTGAATTCAGAAGATTATATTGGATTTAAAGGTTAGTTGGCTTATTATTAATTAAGCTTAAGAAATGGGACACTGTTTTTCTTTCCTTCACTTGAATTAACTTATTATCAAAATCTTAATGGCAATTTTTCCCATAGAATTATTTTTGTTGTCCTGGGAATAGAGGACAGAAAACTAAAGCAGGTCAAGACCATTTTCGAATTCATCATGCAGTATTTGGTCCTTACTGGAGGAAGTTAGTTCATGAACACAGCAATATCTTGGTGCTTTGCTAGCAGTAGATAGAGCTACTGCAGGAGTTTGTTATGAGCATTGGTAGCATGAGACGAACAAGTCTACAGCTGTAATGCCCCTCAATATCCCCTAGAAGAATTATCACTAATTAAGTATTAGTGGTTATGCCTAATTAAATATAAATGTATGAAAAATGACTTAATTGAAAAGTTTAAGGGTAAGTTGTGGGGTATTATTAGAAATAAAGGAAAGTTAAGGGACTAAATGGCAAGTTTGGCTAAAACATGACATTTGGGCCAATCATTGTGTAGAGGAGGGAGATATTCTTGAGGGAGTGATAGCCGGCCAACCACTTGGCCTTCATCCTTCAATCTTCATCTTCAACCTCTCTTTCCTACCCTAAACACTCTCTCATCCTCTCTTTCTCTAGATTTCTTGGTTTTGGTAAAAAGGAAAGAAGATTTACTTGGATTTTGGGGTTAAGGTAACTTATTCCTCCTTTGATATGTATGTTTCATTGTATAGCTTGATAGGTTTTCATAGAGATGTCTTATGTGTTATAGAAGGAGAATCAAGCAAGAGAAAAGGGAAGGAAACTCTTCAAGGTTGAAGAGATAGGTGGAGTTCAAACAAGGTATGGGAACTTAGGGTTTTGTATGTATATATATATATATATATATTGACTTGTCATGAGAGAGATCTTGAGTGCCTCTTTCATGTGTTTTATGGATGATTTGAAGCTTAGAAGGGTTTAAAGTTGATAATATGCAAGTTTTGGTTGAAAACATGAAAATCTGTTTTAAAGATCACTTGACCAGTCTATACACTTTTCCTCATATCTTGAACTATAGTTGTTCAAATGATGAAATTCCAGTTAGTATAGAAACTAGACTTGCATGCCTTTATTTTGTTAGAAGAGACCGAAATCTGATTTTCACTGCATGATAGTGGAAATCGGTATTGAAACCTGATTGTGGTTGTGATTTTTGTTTTCATGAACAGTATGTGGTTTTACTTGAATAACTGGAGTTTTACAGGTCCTATTGAAATGATTTTTGGTGATTTGAAAACTAGAAACTTAGGCCTACAACTTTGTTGAAGGCCATTTTGTCTAAAACTGTTGTTTTTCAAGTCAAAAATGGTATAGAATTCGAGACTGGAAATCGGTCTCGAGGCGGTTTAGGGCTCACGGTTACCATGAATCTCATAGTAACCGTGAGGTACCTAAATTTTCAGTCCAGACCAAAAGTATTTACTGGGCCACGGTTACTAAAGTTTCATAGTAACCGTGACCCAGTCTCATAGCATTACTTCACGGTTACTACCCTAAGCTTAGTAACCATGAGATAATGAGCTTTTGGTCCAGAAACAAAACCCGAACTATCTCACGGTTACTAAGAAATTCTTAGTAACCGTGACCCGAGTTCACCACCCTACTTCACGGTTACTATAAAAATGTTGGTAAGCGTGAGGTAGTTCATTTTATTCCAGAACTAAAGAGCAGCATGGCTAACGGTTACTAGGAAATTGGTAGTAACCGTGACCCTTATTGCAAGTCAGGTCTCACGGTTACTAGGAATTGTTAGTAACCGTGACCCTCCCCTGTATTTTGAAAACTGTATTTCTTTGATTTCTTTTAAGGTACAGACTTGTCTAAGCCTTTCCTAAGCTTATAAATTATCCTAAATTACAGTTATGTAGCAAATGTATTCTCTATAAATGCAAGGTTGCTTATTGATTGAAAGGTGAGTTTCTATTGCTCAAATAGAAATATACATGAATTTATTTTAAGGAAGTTGCAGTATATGATTATTAATTGTGCCATGGAAAGGAGAATGCATATTGTTATCAGGATTGGCATTTGTTAATGCTATATGGAATAATAGTGATGAAATTTCACGATATATATGAAATATGATAAGTTATGCCTGCACTTAGAGACTTGGTTGTGGATAGATAGGCATGCCTATAGGGTTTCTGTCGCAGCTGCTTCTGTTTGACTCATATGAGTCTTCTGTTTGTCTCTACGTGAGACTTCTGTCTAGATACCTACGGGTATCCTTCTGTTTTGATACCTTCGGGTATCCATTGCACCCGTTATCCACACCCACAGGAATTTACATAGGCTATTAATGAAAATAATGATATGCATATACAGTTTAAAAATTTGTTACTGTTCTGATTAATTAAAAATGTTATATGTATAGTAATCCAGTAAATGCATTGTATTTTATTGTAATAAATGCTTAGTAATAATTACTGTGAGTGGTTATAAGCCTGTTATTAGTTGTTCCCTACTAAGCTTTATAGCTTAGCACGGGTGTTTATCCGTGTAGGTTTAGAGAGTAGAACTTTTGTTCAGGGACAAAGCCAACAATCTCCCAAGCCAACACCAGATTAGAAGTAGCATTTAAATGTTTGAGATTAATTTTGTATCTCTTTTGGTTACATCTAATGTATTTGTATATATAAAGGCATGTAATTATAAAGTTATGTAAAGAATGCTCAACAACATGTGAAAGTATAAGTCCATGATCATGCATGATATGCATAGAATGAATGTATGTATGCTCATATATGCATCATTATAAGATAAGTCATAGTATTAGTGGGATTAGTGAATGTAATTAGTAACAGTAATCAAGATTATCTAGTATAGTCATTACATTTTTGGTATCAGAGCGCCTTGGTTTAGGCGGTTCTGGCCGATAGGAATTTCAAGTGTCATAGATATAGAATTTTGTTGTTGTTGGCTGATTGTGGCTGTCCCTGTGTTTCTTTGATATAATTAGAGATGGAAAGGCATCGTGAAGTGGTAGATGAGTCGGCTGAGAGTAATTTACCGGGTCAATCGAATCCTTCTCAGCCGGAATCTTCTGCATCTACTAGAGGTGGTGTAGCTGCTGTTGAGTCTGGGGAAGCCTTATTGAAGATTTCCCATGATATGGCTCAAATTTTACAAAGGATGACTGCACCTAAGGCTCTAATTTCTGAGATTAGAAAGCATGGTGCAGAAGAGTTTCTAGGCTCTACTTGGGAAGAATCTGAGAAAGCTGAGTTATGGCTTGAAAGATTGGAACGGGTTTTTTACAGAGGTTCAATGCCCCGCCAATCAAAAGATGACTTGTGCTGTGTCCTTGCTTCAGGGAGCAGCCTATGACTGGTGGAAACTAGTTCAGACTCAACCTCAGCTACCTGATTCCCTCTCTGGGAATTCTTTGTAGCCGAGTTTAAAAGGAGGTATGTGACAGAAGCTTATAAAGATGAAAGGTTGAAGTAGTTTCTGAATCTTAAGTAGAGAGGTATGTTAGTGGCTGAATATGAAGCAGAATTCAGTCGCTTGAGTAAGTATGCACCAAAACCAATGCTGACTGGGACTTTTAAGTGTCACCAGTTCGAAGATGGATTAAATGATCAAATTAGGGATCATTTGATAGGGCTTATTTCCTTGCACCCTGTGGATTATCATCAGCTGGTTCAAGCAGCCATCCGGGTTGAGAAAGAAGAGAATGTTAAAAGAGAAAGAGAGCAAAGAAGAAGAAGTTTTTCTCGGGGTGGTTCCTCATCCGGGAAAAGATCGAGGTTGACTCAAGGAGATCAACCAATGTCATCTGCCAATCGCCCTGCATCTAGAGGTAGACAGCAGGGGGTTTTTTCTTCAGCAGGATCAGGTAGAGGTACTGCATCAGGACAAGGCAGAGGCCAAGCTCCAGGATGTACTTATTGTTTTAGGCGACATTGGGGCACTTGTAGAATGCTCACAGGTGGTTGCTTTAGATGTGGCAGCACGGAGCATTTCATAGCCAATTGTCCTATGCCACAGGATCAAGTCTCGAGTCAACAGAGTAACCGAGGAGCTTCTAATGCACCCTCTTCAGGTAGAGGTTGAGGTAGAAGCAGAGGTGGATCGGGCTAGTTTAGAGCCCAGTCCAGGAATGTTTCTGAGACTGTAGATCGACCTTTTGCTCCGACACTTCCTATTCGAGCTTATGCTATGAAAGGTCGAGAAGATGCTGATGCTCCTAAAGTCATAGCTGGTACATTCTCCCTCTTTGATAGTGATGTGCATGTGCTTATAGACCCGGGATCTACACATTCATATATTTGTAATGGGGAGCTGGGTAGAAATGTATCTATTGTTGATCACATGAATTATGATATATGTGTAATCAGTCCTTTGGGCCACAGTATGCATGTAAATGAAGTTTATAGAAATTGCCCTATTAGAATTCAAGAGAGAGAGTTCCCAGCTGACCTAATTGTTTTACCTTTTCATGAATTTGATGTAATCCTGGGTATGGACTGGCTGTCTAGATATTATGCCATAGTGGACTGTAAAGCTAAAACAGTACTGGTTAAGAATGATGGGGAAGTAGAGACATTGATTCAGGGTATTAAGTCAAAACCCTTAACCAATGTTATCTCTGCTATGAAAGCGAAAAGATTCCTTAGAAAAGGATGCGAGGCATATCTAGCTTTGGTTCTTGATTCTAAGAGGGAGACAGTTGATCTTCAAAATGTTCCTGTGATTAATAAGTTTCCTGAGGAACTTCCGGGTTTGCCACCCGAGAGAGAAGTCGAGCTATCTATCGAGACTTTGCCTGGAATGGCTTCTGTCTCGAGAGTACCCTACAGAATGGCACCAACAGAACTGAAAGAGTTAAAGGTTCAGCTACAAGAGTTGTTAAATAAAGGCTTCATTAAGCCCAGTGTGTCACCTTGGGGTGTACCGGTGTTATTTGTTAAGAAAAAGGATGGCACTTTGAGAATGTGTATCGACTACAGACAGCTTAACAAAGTGATAGTGAAGAACAAGTATCCTTTACCTCGGATTGAGGATCTCTTTGATCAGTTACGGGGTGCAAGATTGTTTTCTAAAATTGACCTGAGGTCGGGATACTATCAACTTCGGGTCAAAGACATGGATGTGCAGAAGACTGCCTTCAGAACTCGATATGGTCATTATGAATTCTTAGTAATGCCCTTCGGGTTGACTAATGCACCTGCAGCTTTCATGGATCTGATGAATAGGGTGTTCAGACCCTATTTAGATCAGTTTGTCGTAGTGTTTATAGATGACATTCTGGTTTATTCTCGTGATGAATCGGAACATGCAGAGCATTTGAGAATAGTGTTGCAGACTTTGAGAGAACAACAGCTTCATGCCAAGTTAAGAAAATGTGAATTCTGACTTAAATAAGTTTCTTTCCTTGGCCATGTGGTGTCTTCAGAAGGCATCAGGGTGGACCCTAAAAAGATTGAGGCTATTGTAAATTGAAAACCACCTAGAAATGTGCCAGAAGTCCGAAGTTTCTTGGGCTTAGCCGGCTATTATAGGCTATTTGTGAAAGGTTTTTCAGTCATTGCCTCTCCGCTCACTAAGTTACTTCAGAAAGAAGCTAGATTCGAGTGGATAGACAGTTGCCAAGCCAGTTTTGATCAGTTAAAGAAGATGTTAACTGAAGCTCCAGTTCTTACCCAACCAATAGCGGGTAAAGATTATGCTATGTATAGTGATGCATCAAGAAATGGTTTAGGGTGCGTGCTAATGCAAGAAGGTAAAGTAGTGGCTTATGCATCCAGATAGTTGAAGCCTCATGAACAGAATTATCCGACGCATGATTTAGAATTGGCCGCAGTTGTGTTTGCTTTAAAGATATGGTGGCATTACCTTTATGGTGAGAAGTGCAAAATCTATACAGATCATAAGAGTCTTAAATACTTGCTTACTCAGCGAGATCTCAATTTAAGATAGCATAGATGGCTAGAATTGTTTAAAGGCTACAATTGTATAATCGACTACCACCCAGGAAAGGCTAATGTGGTAGCTGATGCTTTAAGCCGGAAAATGATAGCAACCTTGTTATTACAAGGTTATAGATGGAAATTGGTATCTGATGGGGCTTTGTTAGCTCAATTGCGAGCTCGCCCTAATCTCAGGCAGACAATCTAGATGCACAATCAGATGATGTAAAGTTACAGCATTTGGCTTAATCAGTTCATGCAGGAGGTCCGATAGAATATTCTATTGGGATTGATGGTGGTCTTTACTATCGAAATCGTTTGTGTGTGTCAGATGTTAAAGAACTGAAGGAGGCATTATTACTAGAAGCCCATAGTACAGTATTTACCATACATCCTGGAAGAAACAAAATGTATAGAGATTTGAAACAGTTCTATTGGTGGCCAGGAATGAAGAGAGATGTGACTGAGTATGTCTCCAAGTGTCTAACATGTCAACAAGTAAAAGCAGAGCATCAACTTCCTTCGGAATTGCTGAATCCTCTTTCCATTCCTCAGTGGAAGTGGGACAATGTCACTATGGATTTTGTTACAGGTCTACCCACTACTTAAAGGAAACATGATGCAGTATGGGTCATAGTAGGTGGCTCATTTTATATCGGTTCGAACCAATTACTCAATTGACAAATTGGCTGAATTGTATATAGACCAGATTGTTAGACTGCATGGGGTACCAGTCTCAATTATTTCAGATCAGGATCCAAGATTCACTTTCAGATTTTGGAAAAGTCTATAACAAGCCTTAGGCACAAAGCTCCTTCTTAGTACTTGCTTTTCATCCTCAAACTGATGGGCAGTCAGAGAGAATCATACAGGTGTTAGAGGATATGTTAAGAGGCTGTGTTTTAGATTTTCCTGGAAGTTGGGATAAATATGTGACTTTGATGGAGTTTGCATATAATAATGGCTATCAAACTAGCATTGATATGCCACCATATGAAGCTCTCTATGGTCAAAAATGTAGAACTCCTTCCTGCTAGATGGAGTTAGCTGAAATTAAGTTGACAGGTCCTGACATTATTAAAGATACCGAAGAAAAGATTCAACTTGTCGAGCAACGATTGAAAGAAGCCAGCGATAGACAGAAGTCATATGCGGATCTGAAAAGAAAGGACATTGAATATAAGGTGGATGATAAAGTGTTTCTAAATGTGTCCCCATGGAGAAAAGTACTAAGATTCGGAAAGAAAGGAAAGCTCAGTCCCCGATTTATTGGTCCTTACAGAATTTTGGAACGAATTGGGCCGGTAGCATATCGACTGGATCTTCCTAGTGATTTATCAAAGTTGCACAATGTTTTTCATGTTTCTATGCTTCGATGGTATCGATCTGATGAGTCACACATCATACCAGTGCAAGATATCAGTGTCAGAACTGATTATACGTATGATGTAGAGCCTAAACAGATTCTGGCCAGGGAAATTAAATAGTTAAGGAACAAAGAAATTCCCCTAGTCAAAGTGTTATGGCAACACCATGGAATACCAGAAGCGACTTGGAAACCTGAAGCAACTATGCAGGCTCAATACCCTCAGCTCTTCAGTACAGGTATGAATTTCGAGGACGAAATTCTTTTAGGGGGAGAGAGTTGTAATGCCCCTCAATATCCCCTAGAAGAATTATCACTAATTAAGTATTAGTGGTTATGCCTAATTAAATATAAATGTATGAACAAGGACTTAATTGAAAAGTTTAAGGGTAAGTTATGGGGTATTATTAGAAATAAAGGAAAGTTAAGGGACTAAATGGCAAGTTTGGCTAAAACATGACATTTGGGCCAATCATTGTGTAGAGGAGGGAGATATTCTTGAGGGAGTGATGGCCGGCCAACCACTTGGCCTTCATCCTTCAATCTTCATCTTCAACCTCTCTTTCCTACCCTAAACTCTCTCTCATCCTCTCTCTCTTTAGATTTCTTGGTTTTGGTAAAAAGGAAAGAAGATTTACTTGGATTTTGGGGTTAAGGTAACTTATTCCTCCTTTGATATGTATGTTTCATTGTATAGCTTGATAGGTTTTCATAGAGATGTCTTATGTGTTATAGAAGGAGAATCAAGCAAGAGAAAAGGGAAGGAAACTCTTCAAGGTTGAAGAGATAGGTGGAGTTCAAACAAGGTATGGGAACTTAGGGTTTGTATGTATATATATATTGACTTGTCATGAGAGAGATCTTGAGTGCCTCTTTCATGTGTTTTATGGATGATTTGAAGCTTAGAGGGGTTTAGAGTTGATAATATGCAAGTTTTAGTTGAAAACATGAAAATTTGTTTTAAAGATCACTTGACCAGTTTGTACACTTTTGCTCATATCTTGAACTATAGTTGTTCAAATGATGAAATTCAAGTTGGTATAGACACTAGACTTGCATGCCTTTATTTTGTTAGAAGAGACCGAAATCTAATTTTCACTGCATGATAGTGGAAATCGGTATTGAAACCTGATTGTGGTTGTGATTTTTGCTTTCATGAACAATATGTGGTTTTTCTTGAATAACTGGAGTTTTACAGGTCCTATTGAAATGATTGTTGGTGATTTGAAAACTAGAAACTTAGGCCTACAACTTTGTTGAAGGCCATTTTGGCTAAAACTGTTGTTTTTCAGGTCAAAAATGGTATAGAAATCGAGACTGGAAATCGGTCTCGAGGCGGTTTAGGGCTCACGGTTACCATGAATCTCATAGTAACCGTGAGGTGCCTAAATTTTCAGTCCAGACCAAAAGTATTTACTGGACCACAGTTACTAAAGTTTCATAGTAACCGTGACCCAGTCTCGTAGCATTACTTCACGGTTACTACCCTAAGCTTAGTAATCATGAGGTAATGAGCTTTTGGTCCAGAAACAAAACCCGAACTATCTCACGGTTACTAATAAATTCTTAGTAACCGTGACCCGAGTTCACCACCCTACTTCACAGTTACTATAAAAATGTTGGTAACCGTGAGGTAGCTCGTTTTAGTCCAGAACTAAAGAGCAGCATGGCTCATGGTTACTAGGAAATTGGTAGTAACCGTGACCCTTATTGCAAGTCAGGTCTCATGGTTACTAGGAATTGTTAGTAACCGTAACCCTCCCTTGTATTTTGAAAACTGTATTTCTTTGATTTCTTTTAAGGTACAAACTTGTCTAAGCCCTTCCTAAACTTATAAATTATCCTAAATTACAGTTATGTAGCAAATGTATTCTCTATAAATGCAAGGTTGCTTATTGATTGAAAGGCGAGTTTCTATTGCTCAAATAGAAATATACATGAATTTATTTTAAGGAAGTTGCAGTATATGATTATTAATTGTGCCATGGAAAGGAGAATGCATACTGTTATCAGGATTGGCATTTGTTAATGCTATATGGAATAATAGTGATGAAATTTCACGATATATATGAAATATGATAAGTTATGCCTGCACTTAGAGACTTGGTTGTGGATAGATAGGCATGCCTATAGGGTTTCTGTTGCAGCTGCTTCTGTTTGACTTATATGAGTCTTCTGTTTGTCTCTACGTAAGACTTCTGTCTAGATACCTACGGGTATCCTTCTGTTTTGATACCTTCGGGTATTCATTGCACCCGTTATCCACACCCACAGGAATTTACGCAGGCTATTAATGCAAATAATGATATGCATATACAGTTTAAAAATTTGTTACTGTTCTGATTAATGAAAAATGTTATATGTATAGTAATCCAGTAAATGCATTGTATTTTATTGTAATAAATGCTTAGTAATAATTACTGTGAGTGGTTATAAGCCTGTTATTAGTTGTTCTCCACTAAGCTTTATAGCTTAACACGGGTGTTTATCCGTTTAGGTTCGGAGAGTAGAACTTTTATTCAGGGACAAAGCCAACAATCTCCCAAGCCAACACCAGATTAGAAGTAGCATTTAAATGTTTGAGATTAATTTTGTATCTCTTTTGGTTACATCTAATGTATTTGTATTTATAAAGGCATGTAATTATAAAGTTATGTAAAGAATGCTCAATAGCATGTGAAAGTATAAATCGATGATCATGCATGATATGCATAGAATGAATGTATGTATGCTCATATATGCATCATTATCAGATAAGTCATAGTATTAGTAGGATTAGTGAATGTAATTAGTAACAGTAATCAGGATTATCTATTATAGTCATTACAACAGCAATCAACTAATTGCATGCATACCCAATTGCTGACATTTGTCACTGGTTCAGGTTTTAAATCATTTCTTAACCTAGTACTAGGGTAATGCAATGCATCTTACGTGTTGGAAATTTCATTTGAAAACTCTAATTTTACTGAGCATAAAATGCAGAAGTGTAATTGCCCTTTAAGAATTTTAGCATTCAAGGCTAACCTAAATAAAGTCATATGCTGAAACATTATTCAATATTTAGGTTCCTGTTATAATGTGATTTTTTTTATGAAGTGCTTGGAGAGTTGTATGGATCTTCGTGTTTTGAGAAGTAAAAGAGTTGTGATTCTAAAGATATCAGTGAATGTTTTGACTTAGAGCACACTAGAATGCGAATAATTGAGGCATGAGTTTTGCGGTTAGTGGAACATGAGTTGCTGATTTAATTATTGTAACACCTAGAGGAATTGGCCAAGAGATAGGGTCATCGCAAAGGTGGCATTTCTTGTATCTTAGACTAATTTGTTATTGTTATTTTATTAGACTAATTTTTACTATATGTATATTCAATATTTGTATATAGTTTTATTTTTACAATAAAATTAAATTATTAATGAAATATTTTATTTTTCTGTATATATAAATATATTACTTATATTATATTTTTAATTTGACCATATATAATATTAAATTAAATATTATCATCATCAAATTTATTAATTTATTAATAAAAAAATTTATATATTCATCAAAAATTATTTTTAGTAAAAAATAGATCAAATGAATTGCATTCCATATGGGACAACAGGTATTAAACTTATGAATCGATTCAAATTTATCCAACTCATTTAAATATTAATCAATTTATAATTTATATTTTTTTATTTATTTATGATCCGTCAATTTATGATTTATCCTGTTTATAGTCCGATCTAAATCTATAAAACCCTGCCCCATTTGCCACCTCTGGTTCAACTCCTTTTGTATCCAACAAAAAATCTCCTCTCCACTATCCACCAAGCCGGCACCTCATCTCATCTCCTATTACCGCCGGCGACCTCCTATCCTTGACAAAAACTACAACTTTAACCCGAAGGAGATTTCTGTGACTTCTACGGTGAAGTTCCTCCACTTTTCGGCCTTCCTCTCGCTGTTGGCTGCTGCAAGGTTCTATTTTCTTGTTTTATTCATTTTATTATTTTAGTTTTGATGTGGTTACCGAGTAATTGTCATCATAGTACGGTAGAAGTGAAATGTGAAAACCGAAAGTAAAAGTTTTTAATGGAATAAGAATTCGGTTGTGTGATCTTTAAGGTTACTGATTTTATAGGATGTGAATAAATTGGATTTAATAGTTTTAAGGGTCCATATACATACACATTTCAAAATGAATACATGTGATTTTATAGTTGAGAAATTTATGGAGCAAATCTTTAGTTGGGTGCTGCTAAGGTATTTGGCTTGTATGGATTGTGAAATTAATTTAGTTTTTATTTAAAAACTTGCTGCATGGTATATCTAATCATCTATGAACTATAACTCAAGTTCAAAAAAAAAAAAAAAAAAAAGACAAGCTGCAATTTAGCTCAGTTATGCAGTACCCATTAGGATTATATTTGACACTGTTGTAGTTGCTGTTTTAGGGAAAATAGTAGTTTGATTGGTTAATAAAAAGGTGTTAAAGATAAATTTGATGTGTTTGACAATGGAATCTCCAAAATATGGAACTTATTTAATTTGGACATGACGCTGTCGATCAATGTGTTAATGTTGCTTGATTGTAATTTGGATGGAAGTGTTTTATGTTTCATTATGGACTGTTGTATTTCATTGTATCTTGGAATAAAAATTATGGAAAAGTCAGCAGATCTCGGCAGGCCCAGTATGCCCAAACCGAAGTAACTGAACTGGCTGAATTTTTTTCAGTTGGGTTCGGTCTGATTGTCTTTATAATTTGATCTCGCTTTTGGTTCTTGAATTCCCATGTCATTCAGTTTTCGGTTCTTTCAAGTTGGTTTAGTTATTGAACTGAACTGAATGATGCACACTCCTACCTGCTGGAGATATTCTTTTTGAAAACATTCTGGCAAATTTTCCAGTCACTTGCAATTGTGGCCGAGAATGTAGAACCTCTTTGCACTTTGAGTTTGTCCATCAGATGCAGTCTTTGGAAGGTTCATAGTATTCAGTCTAATTTATTTAGGCAAAAATAATGATTTATCTAATGTTTCATTCTCACTTTTATTGGCTAATGTTTGGATGACTTTGCTTTGAGAATGAAGCTTCCTTAGAATTTCTTTCTCATGTCAATTGTTCACATGATTCAAGCTTCACAGTTCATTCTAAATTGGTTTGCTGCTTTTGCTAATAATCTCTTTAACTGCTTCGCTTTTCATGTGCTTTCTACAGCGACTTTCCTTTGCATAATCTCTGTTTATATTCTTTGACACGAGAGTAGATTTTGACTATTCATCACAGGGGTGGATCCAGGATTGAACATTAAGAGGGGCAAACTTTCGATAAATCAATATATTTTTAGAAAATAAAATGATATATAATGCACCTAAAACAATACTTATATTATTTAATATACAGAGATAAGTGCCAAATATGTCTATAAAGTATTGAAAATTTATAAATTTGCCCTCAAAATTTGTGTTTTTTTAAAAAAATGCTTGTAGTGTATTGAAAGTGGTGCAAATTTTCATTTGTTTAATACTTTGAAGGGCAAATATGAGTTATTTTCAATTTTTTGAAGGTAAATATGAACTTTTTTTTCATATTTGTCATCAATAAAAAGGTCTATAGTAGCCATATTGCAAAGGTAAATTTGTAATAGTTTCAATACTTTAAGGGTATTTTTTAAAAAACCAAACTTTAAGGACAAACTTGTACCATTTTCAATACTTTAGAAGCATATTGGGCCTTATCCCTAATATATACTATTTTTAGTGTATTTTAAACAAATGAAAGCTAAGAAAAAAATTACATTCTAAAGAAAGGAAAAAATTAGAGTTACTTTTTTCAAATTTCATGGCTTGACAAAAGATCATACGAATCTACTCTAAAATAATTGTTAACTTAAAAGAAGATATGAATTGCATAGACAAAATAGCAACAATAATGAAAAAAAATTACTAAGAATAGTGTTTGGATTTTTACATTTTACAGTTGGGGAAAATTTTGGTTTTTTATTTAGAACAAAAATTTTTAAATCTTATAATTTAGGGGCATACTAGTAATTTTTTTAAGAGGAGCATAATGGTAATTTTATTTTTTCCGATGGTTAATTGCCCCCTTCTTCTGTGAACAGATCTGCCCCCAATTTATTAGTGCGTGGTTTCTGAAAATCTGGTCTATGCTTTGTAAGAAACTAAGTTATACTACAATGTAGAAATGCATGGTTCCTGATCCATGGTTGCTTTTCTAAATGCCCTTTTTCTTCTTCCTTGTGAAAGGTTGAATATGATATTATGTTATTAAGTCATTTTGGCTTGAGGTCTATATGTTATGAAAATAGGTTGACCCTTACTACTCAATTGTTGAAATCAATTGTTGATTATTATGACTTTATTAGCGGTATCGGGGTTAAAATTTGTAGTTGTCTGTATATGTTTGGGGTTGCATTTTCATTTTGTTTTTCTTTTCCCTTTTTTTATTTTTTTTTATTTTTTGCATCTGATTGAAGGTATGATGGATTCTCAGCTTCTATGCTGTCGGCGAACAGACTCCTTAAGTAAACCAAATTTGACTCTTCAATTTCAACTGCTCGGTGCTTCAAGGCACACATTTCAATCTTCTCATCTTTGTTTTCCTAGAGGTATAGTTGTTTATTTGTTTCCCTGTCATCACTTTCATTCTCTTTTTCATCCTTTCTCTGACTCTTTGTGTAGCTTTTACGATTGTATATTGAGGGAAACAAAGTAAAATGGTGATAGTATAAATGTTGGTGGGAATAAAGTTATACAACTAAACATCTGAAATTTTGCTCTAGGGGATGTACTGGTTTGTCAGAAATTATGGTGGTGGATGGCTGTATTACTGTGTATGTTTGTCATAAGTATCAATATTGGGTATAGTAAAAATATTGAATTTAATCAGTAATAACTTGGTAAGCCTCCACTTATATGCTAAATACAAAATGTGGTTTGGGTGCCGTTTGTAAAATCATGGATTTTTTCTTTTTTTCTCAAAAAATACTTTCATGCTAAGGACTTGAATTCATTTCAAGATTTTCATGCAGTAAACTCATAGCCTTGTGGTTGAGTATTTGCATTGTAAAAGTTTGTATCTACCCAAAAAAATAGAAGGAATTGTTGAATGATGGTAAGAGTAAAGATTGCCTGTGGATGTGGATATGATATTGCTTTGGATTAGAACATGCAATATTTAGCAATATTAATATAGGTTGATTAGTTTTGATTATGATGAAAGCTTCTTGACTTTTATGGGATGTTCTTGCTGTGATGTAAAGAGAGCTATAGAGTTTTCGTTAAGTCAAACAGTGTAAAATGCATGTAATGCAACTTCTTTTTATTTGCTTTTATTATTTTCACATTTGACATCCTGTAGTTTGTTGTCTTGATAGGGTCAACTTTGAACAGAATAAGTTGTGCCATGAAGTCTTATCGTCTATCAGAACTTTACCATGTAGAGGTTGCAAGTCTGAAAGCTCGCCCTCGAATAGACTTTTCCTCAATTTTTGGCATTGTAAGCTTGTTTTACAGTTTTCTTCTATAATCTTTTATAAATAATTTGATAAATGATATGTTAATTTTTTATATAATTTTTCAGGTCAATCCTATTGTAGATGATGTGCGCAGCAGAGGTGATGCTGCAGTTAAAGAGTTGGTGCTTCATTTTGTTATTATTATTGTTTTCGGGTTGACTGTGGAACCCACGTTTTTGTTTGCATTTGATGCGTTGCATTTCCAGAAGTTAATTAATTATTCCTTACACTTGGAAAGTATAAATCTTAGCAATCATGTAGTCACATGCTCTTCAAATGAAGAAAATATACAATATCACACCTTTAAACATTTCAAGAACTAACATGTTGTTTTGTTTGAAAAATAAAGGACTAAATTGCCATGTTGACTAAAACCTTAGGGATTAAAATACATGGTCAATAACGATAAAGACTGAAGTCAAAATATGTGGATTTGACAAGTTGAGGGCTATTTAATTAATTTTTCAAAAGGTAAGGGTTCAAATCTTAATGTTCCCAATTTGAGGTGGATATTTTTAATTTACCCTTGCCGCTATAAGCATTTTTCCTATGTCGAATAAGAGCTGCAGCCTTATTTATACTGTCTTTCACAAAGACTTTATTTAGCAAGAACTATAGTTTTCATCTTTTAGTGATGAGGTGAAACCCATGATTATTATACATTTCTATTGTAGTTATACAGCAAAATTTGACAAAGCCAAGTTGGAGAAGATTGTTGAGCATGTATCTGAGCTTCCTGATCCAGAGGTAATTTTCTTAAACATAGCTTCTAAGAAGTTTCTCGAATCTCTAATTTATCATGGTGAACTATTTCTATAATTTTCCTTCTTTAGTCCTTAGACTTGAATGAAATTTTCACTTTTAGAGATCTTTTGGTTCATGCCAGCTTGATGCAACTGTGAAGGATGCATTTGATGTTGCATACGACAATATATATGCATTTCATCTTGCTCAAAAAGTATCTGAAAAGTGTGTTGAAAACATGGAAGTAAGTCAATTATAGTCATTGGTTATGGCTTTGCCTTAACTTTTCTAAACACAAAGCTTATTGTGTTACTAAATATTTCAGGGTGTTCGATGCAAACGGGTGGCAAGGAGCATTTCTTCTGTCGGTCTTTATGTTCCAGGGGGTACTGCAGTTTTACCTTCAACAGCTTTGATGCTTTCAGTTGTAAGTTGATTGGATGTATTAGGCGAATTAATTTGGTTGGTTCTTATGGAATCTTCATTCTCTAGGTGAGCCCTTCTTATTGATCCTTTTTTTTTAATTTATTTATTTTTTTTATTTTTATCAGCCTGCACAGATTGCTGGGTGTAAAACAATTGTCCTGGCAACTCCTCCAAGTCAAGATGGCAGCATATGTAAGGTCAGGATTGCATGTCATTTTCCCCTTTCTATGTTGCTTACAATTTGAAAAAAGTTAAGAGAGTATAGAAGTGAAACAAAGACGAATGTAGCAGCTTTGGTTTCTGGCCTGCAGGAAGTATTGTACTGTGCTAAGAAGGCTGGTGTCACTCACATCCTTAAAGCTGGTGGAGCTCAGGTTTGAAAACTTATAGAAATTATTACAAAATATGGTGCTGCATTTGAAAGTTTTTGGTGTATGTAGTTATTATGAATTTCTAATTTGCAGGCTATATCAGCCATGGCTTGGGGAACAGAATCCTGTCCTAAGGTCATGATTTATCTCAACTATTAATTAAGCTATACTTGTTTAATACAAAAATTGATGACAAAGAGAATACATAGTTTGTGCCTAAATAATAGATTTCAGATTTTTGTTCTTTGTACTTCCATATGGTGTGCGCTTGTTTCTTCCATTATGTATTTTTAGTTTTCAGAGCATCAGTCACAAATGTCAGATTCCAGTTGAAATATTAGAAAAATATTGTAAAGGAACAAAATTACTAATAAAAAAATTCTGCTCACTGTAAATTCAGGTTAGAAGGTTTTTGTTTGTAATTTGAACTGATTAACCAGAAAGTCTCTCCATGGGAATTGTTCATTAACTCCACTTATTTGAAAGATGTTGAAGATTATATTTTCTAACTTTAAATATTATGAAAATTCTGCAAAAATGATCGAGCTTTTAACCAGAAGGTCTACAGTAATTGAGGCTGTGTTAATTTTTCTATTTGGGGGACATATAATGGGGACCATAAAATAGCGCTAAGATGATCACACTTGGACTATATTGTGTTAAAGATTTTGCTTATGAAACATTAACATTTAACATAATAAGATTTTTTATATAACTTCTTATGACGATTCCAAGTTTCAAGTTTAATGAAAAGGTGATTTTCCTTTCATAGGTTGAGAAGATTTTTGGACCAGGAAATCAGTATGTCACAGCTGCCAAAATGATTCTCCAAGTATCTATCTATCTTTCACTTGTGGAACTATTTTACATTGATTAGATGTTTGCTGCTTAGAAGGCATGAAGCCTTTAGCATTTTTATGATCCCATTCAAAAGGAGCCTTTGGTAAAACTCCTACAAATACTATTGGCATTTTTTGCATGAAGTTACTGAAATGAACTTCTATTTTCCATTGAATTTACAGATACGTAAGAATGATGTGAAATCAATTAGTAGCTTGCAAATGCTTTATTTCAAGTACTGGAAATTCTTATTTCTTGATTGTCTCAGTTTCTTGTTTCTTTTATTAATAAACAGAACAGTGAGGCAATGATCTCAATTGACATGCCTGCTGGACCTTCTGAAGTTTTAGTCATTGCTGACAGACATGCCAGTCCCATCCATGTAGCTGCTGATTTATTATCCCAGGTGTTTATTTCTTCTTTTAACTGTTATTGTACTATTCTTCAAGGGAGTACTCATTTCTGCTGAACCACATGCATGAATGGATATATGTTTGTCAGCATGGGAAGTATCTCTTTCTGATTCAATGCAGTTATACAATGTGGTAGATGCTAAGAAACAAAATGTGATATATTTTGCAATTTTTACCTGCCTCGAATGTTACTCTTTATCATAATGTGATATTTGTATTACAAATTTTTTTTGCTTTAGATTTCAGCATTCAAGTTCATAGCGAGTTGTGGTAAGCTGAAACCTTATAGTGACCAACTAAAAGACATGGGGACTTGTTTTGACAGTTATGAAACTCTGAACTTTTCTTCTGTATAGTTATGTTGTTGACTCTGTTGGCTAAAGGTCTTGGATTGACTTATTAAACCCACTGATGTTAAAAGTCAACATCTCTCCGGTATCGTCTTTCGTTGCCTTAATTACTCATTTCTAGAATACATGAATTCAGTCAGTATCTTGTCCATAGAATTGCTAATTTCTTTCATGTTATGTTATTGATTATCCACCCGGAGTTTGGGGGCTTTTTTTTTTTTTTTGATATTATTCAGTCAGTATCTCGGCCACTAAGATCATTATTGTTGCCTCAATTATTCATTTTCGAAACACATGAATTTAACTGCACAGAAAAGTTTATTTCTTGTGTTATGTTAATATTTGTCCAGCCTGATCATTTTGTTGCAAATTATTTGTGCATTCCAGGCTGAGCATGGCCCTGATAGCCAGGTTGTTCTTGTAATTGTTGGAGATGATGTTGATCTGAAAGCTATTGAAGAGGAGATCAGGAAGCAATGTAACGGCTTACCGAGAGGTGAATATGCTTCAAAAGCGCTGGGCCATAGTTTCACTGTCTTTGCTCGTGATATGGTTGAGGTTGGTCCTATGCTGTTAACCGACTCTTTCCTAGCTTCCTGCCAGCCTAAAGTTGCTTATTACAATCGCATTTCTATACATTAGGATTTGATGATGGTAGCTATTGAGGCATTATTGACATGCATATCGCAAGTAAAAATGTCAATGTACCTTGCAGATTACAGACATTGCCAGGCTACGCTGATTGAGCTGAATTTGAATAAAATGTCTTTTAACGAGCTATATACCCTTGAAAAGATTGTTTTTGGTGGTTTCTGCCTCAAAGCCATGATTGCTTTTTGCAATTTCCATATTGCTAACTGTGAAAGATGCTGTATTGGTCTCTGCAGGCAATTTCTTTTTCAAACTTGTATGCACCCGAGCATCTGATTGTTAATGTTAAAGATGCAGAGAAGTGGGAGAGTTCTATTGAGAATGCAGGTATTTTCCATCTGCATTAGGGGTTCTTTTGCTGGCTTTACTTTTTCTTGATCTTTATAATCGTGTTTGATTTTCTTAGGGCTATTAAATTCAATCTCCGTAATTGCCTTTTTGTTTTCTTTCATTTTATCCTGTTTGATTTTCTTATGGCTATTAACTTCAACCTCGGTAATTGCCGTCTCTGTTCTCTTTCATTGCCTATATCGTATATGATTTCATTTCTTAAAGTGTTTCTTTTCAGAATTGAGGTGTTCCACACAGAATTTATAATTGTCCCGAATAGATTAAGGTTCTTTAATACCCTTTGCCTCGTTTACAGTGATATGATTTCTGTAAAGTCAGTATGCCCAAATTCTTAATTAAAATTCAACTTCGAACCCCTCTCTCTTTCTCTCTCTCTTTGAACGGTTGATTTCAAGCAAGTCAAAGCTTAACGGTAAAAGGAAAACTACCTCAACAGTTTTTTTTTAATTATCCTATTCTTACGAGTTTGTTGATATATATATATATATATAATTTCTTCTATTAATAGTGATTTTAATAAAAAAGATCTCAAACAGCCATGCTTATTGTTATTAGAATTGGGAAGATAAAAGTCATATTTTTCTGTGATCCAGATCTGTATAGTTTACATGCATATTTTGGTTGTCTTGCTAAATTGGCTAAAGGTGGTAAGTTTAAAATAAAATAGGCAAAATCAAAAGAATAGGACAGGATTGCAAAACATTGTAAGTCTGGGGAGTAGCTTAACAGTTAATACTTGACAAAATCAGCAAATTTTGAATTGCGGTATGTCAGTCTATGCATGTTATGTATATAAATTAGATTTGAACCCTAAATATATGCTGCAATGCACTGCACATCTAACAAAAGGTGAAAACAAATTCAATGTAGGTTCTGTATTCTTAGGGCAGTGGACGCCGGAGAGTGTTGGAGATTATGCAAGCGGGACAAACCATGTCCTACCAACATATGGATATGCAAGGATGTACGGTGGGGTTTCCCTGGATTCATTCCTTAAATACATAACCGTACAGTCATTGACAGAGGAGGGTCTGAGAAAGCTTGGTCCATATGTAGCAACCATGGCGGACGTTGAGGGTCTAGAAGCTCACAAGAGAGCTGTTACTTTAAGACTCCAGGATATAGAAGCCAGGCAAGTCCAAAATGTGCGATGATATGTTGTGCTCATATAGAAAATAATTTTCAGGATATGTTTGCCCAGGATAATCTCTATGATATTTTCATAGCTTATTTTTCTTAAAATTCATTTTTAAGTTTTGATTTTTTGATTCTTAGATTTTATGTTTTAAATCATGTTTCTCTTACTGGTTGATGAGTTTTAAATATTTTTGTGTATGAATATAATTTTCCCATATTATTTTGGTGTGTTTTTGCTCCCTTTTGTGTTTGCTGTATCCTCTTCCCCTATTGTCATCGCCACCGACGAAAAGGGAGGCTGTCTGATGGCCGTCCCTCTAGCAAGTGGTGATCTTACCATCCCTCCCCTGTTGGTCATCTTCCCTTGTTGTCCCGTTGCACCTGCCCTGCTGCTCACCGTTCCTTCTTCCCTGCCTTCACGTGATTATCTTCCCCTGCATATTGCATGTTTTCTTCACTTTTCATTTTATTTGCCTTTTTTGCGTGGTATTGTTTATATTTGGGTCACATTTGCATGTTTATATATAATTCCATTTAAATATATTGAACCGAATCGATCGTTGCACAGGATTACGTGGAGATAGATTTATTGCCACATTATCAGCTATAATACATTAGCTATGGACGTCATCAGCTATGAACACACATGAATTGCTGATGTGTCAAATATGACATATTAGCTGATATGGTAATTTGGCTGCTGACGTGTCAAATATAGCACATTAGTTTATGATGTGGCAATAAATCTATCACCATAAGTATTTGATCAATATAACTTTTATGAAAAAAGATGATAAGTTTAGTGACATTTAAGTTACGAAAAATAAATCAATTATTTTTGGGTGATAAATCGTAAGTCCAGTGAGCGTGGTTGAAATTGATTCAAACGTGGGACTTGTCACATGTCTCCTGTCATATGATGTGGTATGTCATGTCATCAATTCAGCAAGAATCCTCGTCGGAAAGCGATGAACATGATTTTTATGCAAAAATATGATAAGTTCAGTAATTTTTAAGTTGCAAAAAAAAGTAAGTTATTTTTGGATGATAAATCGTAAGTTTAGTAACTGTGGGTAAAATTGACCTCTGTTCTTGGTCAAGTAAAATTGCAGTAACAGCCGTTGATCCTCCTCTGGACCTAACCACACCATCCAAAACCTCATCATATGTAGCCTTGTATGCTTTCTTTATTGCACTTTTTGGTTCTTCCAGAAATCAAACTGAGCATTAAATATTGAATTTCCAATTAATCCATTTGTAATATTTTGAAAATTACATGAAAAAGAAGGTATAATTAATAATATACCTCATTGAGAATGTTATCAAATAGATGGGATTGCAAGTATTTGGCAACTCCATGACCAGAATGGCCATCAGAAATTGCATTCAGGCCTAAGTCATGGCTAAATAATCTTCCCTCTAACCATATGGTGCCCATGACTTGTCCTTCCACCTGATGCCTTCTCCTTTTCTTCCTCTTCTCGCTTTTCATTTTCAGCACCTTTATCTCCAACTTCCTTATCAAATTACACACAGCAGAATTTGAGAACTAAATTGTAAAATGGAACAACTTTGGAGACATTGTTTCAATTTCATCCTTTGCTACATATGTCTCTCCCTATTAAAAATTCTACTTCTATCTTTTTTTTGTTTCTTGATAACCGTAATATTCAAATAAAATAAGCAGATATGAGACATATTATTACATAATATAATTACTTTTTTTAAACATAAAAATAACATTTTAAAAGCATACCATGGCATGATAAAATCAAATTTTTTTCTATTTTAACATATAAAATTATATAAATAGATAAATAAATTCAGAGATAAAATAATAAGATCTTAAACCTTTCAAATTATTATATAAACGAATAAATTTGTGTTGGAGGAGGTTAAAAGGCATACCTTGTTGGTGAACATGTCCGGAATATTATTATCAGGAATTAATTTCTTTTTCTGATAAAGCAAAAAGTTAAAAAAGATCATAATACATTAATAATATCTCCTAGTGTTGTCCATAAATTCATGCATGAACAGAATTAATGTTATTTTTATTTTTTTTATTTAAAAAAAAGACAAGAAATACGTAATACCTTCTTCAATACAAAAGAACTTCCATCATTCGTCAAGATTGATGATCTCTTCTGAAAAATATCATGCACATAAATAAAAAATATAAAACCAAAAAAATAAAACAAAAATAAAAAGAAGGTAGATATTATGTTTTTACGTACCCTCATGTTTGAATACTATATTCAGACTTTGCCTTTCAGTGTTTACTTGGACAGAATAACAACTTACTGTTTGCTCTTACATGCATGTGTGTGCATATATATATATATATATATATATATATATATATATATATACACACGGATACAGATGTCAGCTTATTGCTGGGCCTTTAAAACACTAATGGCATTACATGTGGCAACATGGGCATAGATGATCTGGCGGTTCAGCGACCACTAAAAATATGATCCCTCTCACTCTTCTTCTCTACACACACTTGAAACATTTTAACTTAATCATAGGAAAATTTAAATGAAAGTGACCCCACCTAAAATCTCACCGTTTCTTCCTTCGTTTTTTTAAGAAGCCATCAAAGATTGAAAAAAAGTTAATATGACAAAAACTTAAATATTATACATTTTATCGAGTTGAAAATTATTTAATATTGATAATAATCGGTCTGTTAGGCCATTCAACGATCCGGAATAAACCGAACACCTCGATCAAGGAGAGTCCGGCAAACCGACCTAATGCTAAACTCCACGGTAGCGCCTAGCCGAGCTATAGACCGGCAACAGGCTAACCCCGAAAACATCTTCACCACGTTGGACAGACAACCGCCACTAACCCACGCTCCCTTGAGATTCGTCGATAATGGGTTAGTGGCCGGTAAAAACGGGAAACTCCTCCCATTAGCTCCTGGAAATGCGTTAAGTCCACCTATAAAAGGTGCCAAGACAGGTATGAAAGAAAAACTTAATTTCTGGTAAAAAAAAAATCCTTTATCCTTTCACTCAGAATCTCTAACTTGATCGTCGGAGGCTCCCTTGTCGAAAACCCGCCGGTCCATTGTCTACTTTTTGCAGGTGTTCGGAATAGCCAGGAACTCACAGTGCATTTCTCCTTGTCATCATTTGGTGCGGTGAGCGTGGAACATGGACCTATTCCCAGATCTCAACCCAAACACTTCCCAGCCAGAAAACCAAACACCAAACACCACTCTGCCAGGAATGCTGCAATTCCTCCCTCAACCCAATGATCCAGTCTCAGCTTCTCCAGCCACAACAATCCCAACCATTACTCCTAGCATTACCCCGCAAACGGCCCAATCACTCATCGCCGCGCTATCAGCAATCGTAGCATAGGCTCAACCTTAGCCATCGCCCTCGCAAAACACCAATATGCCTCACCCATCTCAGCCCCCTGCTCGGAAAACCTTCACCCCAACATTACCTCAAAACCCCAACCCCACTATCACCCTAACTACCGAGCAATTCAACCGCCTTTTGGACGACAGAATCCAGAGGCAACAAAACCGAACTACCCTTCAATACCAAGGCAGTTTTCGATCACCCCTCTCTCGTGAAATATTAGCCGCCCCATTCCCCAACATTCGCCTCCCTCACCTCAAAACCTACAGCGAAAACACTGATCCTCGAGCTCATATTGACCAATTCTAGCACACTATGCTGGTCCTCATAGCCGACTACTCAGCCTTGTGCAAGATCTTCCCCCAAACCCTAGCCGACTCAGCCCAAATCTGGTTTCGGAACCTGCCATCACATTGTATTCAGAACTTCGAACAGTTCAGTGACATGTTCGTCGCCAAGTTCGTGGCTGCCATTCGCCCGAACAAGGTGTTTGCCAATCTCAACCTAGTGCATCAGGAAAAGGGGGAGTCACTACGCGCCTACGTGGAAAAGTTCAACGATGTAGCCATGGATATACAGAATCTGAACCTGGAGGTCGCCATTAATGCCCTAATCCAAAACACAAGGTGTCAGGATTTCAGCGACTCCCTAAGCAAGAAACCACCAAATAACTTTACCGAGCTAATGTCCCGAGCACACAAGTACATCCGCATGGATGAGGCTCGGCATCTCCGCCGTGCCTCCCATAATTCATGGGCATCGGAGAAGGAGGGTGGAGACAGCACAAGGTCCACTCGAGAAGGAGGAAATCCTAGCAAGGCAGACCAAAAGAGGTACCGAGGAGGCAGCTGGACTAACAGGTCATATGCAATCACCACTCCCCGCCCAGACAACAAAAAAGATGAAAGATTCACGCCGCTAACGGCATCTCAGGAACAGATTCTATCTTGGTTAAAACAGAACGGACAGGTTAATTGGCCAAAACCCATGAGGGAAGATCCGAACCGGGATCAGAACCTCTATTGTGCTTTCCATAGAGACAAAGGTCACGAGACCGAAGAGTGCAGGCAACTCAAGCGGGAAATCGAGCATCTTGTTCGGAAGGGAGAACTTGCTCGTTTCACAAGGCAAGACGAGAGAGGGAAAAGACAGAGGTCGCCATCTCCTCAACCAAACAGAACCAATAGCAGAAGGCAAACACCCGCGGGAGTCATACATATGATCGCAGGAGGTGAACAACGGGACCATTCCCGGAAGAGGAAGTTCAAGGAGGTTATGTCCGTTGGGCGGGGAAAAAGCTCGACTACAGGGGTAATCCAATTTTCGGCGGCCGATGGGGCACATGTCCGGCACCCACACACAGAGGCACTAGTTGTTGAAGCAGTCATTCAAGACTTCCTAGTTCAGTGAATTCTGGTCGACACAGGGAGTGCGGTCAACCTAATAACAGCTCAAGCATACCGAGCAATGGGGATATCAGACAACAGGCTCAAGAAAGTCAGTGTCCCCCTTATTGGTTTATTCGGAGTACCTATCCGGGTAGAAGGGCTAGTTAATCTACCCATACATCTCGGAGACGATGCAGTGGTTTGTGCTTGCCAGGCAGATTTCATGGTGGTTGATATCCCGCTGTCTTACAATGTGATATTCAGCCGACCCCTACTGTCTGATGTGGACGCCTGCATCTCTGTGAAAAACTTGGTGCTTAAGATCCCCAAGAGGAAGGAGTGGCCATTTTGTGAGGAAATCAGAAAACGGCTCGGGAAACATACTTGACCATGCTCAGAAGGGCCAATCAGGGCCTGCCCCTTGACGCGATAGATGTACCAGAAAAAGAAGAACGAAGGGCGGAGTCGGCAGAAGTGCTCCAGGTAGTCGAGCTAGAGCCAGGCAAGAAAATTCAAATATCTGCGGGAAAGATAGGTGCGGAGAAACCCTCAGGGAGTTTATGGATGTTTTTGCCTGGAGAACCTCAGACATCCAAGGGGTCAAAAAGGACTTAGCTGTTCACTCGCTGAATGTCCGGCCAGAATGCAAGCCAGTAAAGCAAAAGAAGAGGAATCATGCCCCAGAGAGACAGATAGCCATTGAGCAAGAGACGACAACTTTGCTTGATAGTGGTTTCATCAGGGAGATATTCTATCCAAATTGGTTGGCAAATGTGGTTCTAGTCCGAAAAAGCAGCAGCAGGTGGAGGATGTGTGTTGATTTCATCGATCTTAACAAAGCATGTCCGAAGGATTGTTATCCACTGCCAAACATATACACACTAGTGGACTCAACAGCGGGGTTTGAAGAGTACGCCTTCCTCGATGCCTCGACAGGCTACCATTAGATCCCAATGGCCCGCACAGATGAAGAGAAAATGGCGTTCATCACCCACAAGGAAACCTACTGTTATCGGGTCATGCCCTTCGGGTTGAAAAATGCAGGGGCCACTTACCAAAGGCTGATGAATAAGCTTTTCGCCGATCAGTTGGGGAGAAACATGGAGATCTATGTGGATGACATGATTGTCAAAAGCCGAACTTCAAAAGACATATGCACCGAGCTGAAGGAGACTTTCCAAAGACTTCGGGAGTCAGGCTTGAAACTTAACCCCGAGAAGTGTGCCTTTGGGGTCCAGTCCGGGAAATTCCTGGGCTTCATGATATCAAAGAGAGGGATTGAAGCAAACCCAGAGAAGATCAAAGCGATCGTAGCCATGGACCCGCCTAGAACAGTATGGGAAGTACAAAGGCTGAATGGAAGGATAACAGCTTTGGGCAGATTCATTTCATGCTCGACGAAACGGTGTTTGCCTTTCTACCGAGCCATCCAAAACCTCAAAAACTTTTCCTGGACGGAAGAATGCCAACAAACATTTCAGACCTTGAAGCAGTTCCTCTCAACACCACCACTGCTCAGCAGGCCATTAGCGGGTGAAGTCTTATACCTCTACCTGGCCGTCTCAGCTGGTGCAGTTGGTTCAGTGCTAGTCCGAGAAGAGGATAGACAACAGTTCCCCATTTACTACACCAGCAAAGTACTTCGGGGAGCCGAACTAAATTACCCCATCCTGGAGCAGCTGGCCCTCACACGCATCACAACAATAATAAAGCTCCGACCGTACTTTCAAGCCCACACAATTTCGGTACGGACAAACACAAACTTAAGGAAGGTGTTACAAAGGCCAGAATGTTCGGGCAGACTAACAGAATGGGCCGCCCATCTGGGAGAATTTGATGTTCGGTTTGAGCCACGAACATCCATAAAAGCACAGGTGTTAGCTGATTTTGTTGTCGAGTTACATGAACCTATTCCCGAACCAGAGAAAGTATCGTGGAAGCTGTATGTCGACAGAGCCTCGAGTTCGGAGGGACCAGGGATCGGAATAATTTTGATGAGTCCATTGTTAATCAAGATCTGAGCCATGGCACACCTAACCTTTCCGGCCTCCAACAATGTGGCAGAGTATGAAGCCCTTTGTTATGGGCTGCAGTTGAAAAAAGAAATAAAGTCGGACATCTTAGAAATATTCTCTGATTCTCAACTGGTGGTCAGTCAGCTGAAAGGAAACTTCGAAGCTAAGGATCGATCAATGATCCGTTATAAAGAGTTAACCTCTTCCCTGTTGGCCGGGCTTAAGGAAAAGGGGGCAGCTTGGTCCATTACTCAGATACCCAGATCAGAGAACATAGAGGTAGATACTCTGGCAAAGAAAGCTAGTATCAACATCTCGATTGACACTCCGGACATCGTTTCCATCATTATCTCGCGCCCCACCTACGAGACCTATCAAGTTCAAGTCCAGGAGCCAATGGAAGGTTGGCGCTTACCCATTTATCAATACTTAAGGTCAGGAACTTTGCCAGAGGACCGAACCCAAGCCCAGAAAATAGTTCAGAAATCGAGCTTATATGCTGTGCTGGACAACAAGCTATACAGGAGATCTTTCTCCAATCCGTGGTCTTTATGTGTGAGCAATGAAGAGGGGAACTACATCCTCAGAGAAATTCATGAAGGCATATACGGGGCCCATGAAGGCGCACAAGCCATAGCTCGGAAAGCTCTCTTACAGGGGTATTATTGGCTGACCATGGAGGCTGATGCTAAGACTCTGGTCCAAAGATGCGACAAATGCCAAAGGTTTGCAAACATTCCACACCAAAGCTCGGCAAAGCAGAAACCAATCCACAGCCCGTGGCCTTTCGCCCAGTAGGGCATTGACATACTGGGCCCTTTCCTCCGAGCAACAGGACAGAGGCGGTTCCTGGTGGTAGCGGTGGACCACTTTACCAAATGGGTGGAAGCAGAGCCACTTTTAACCATTACACCGGCGAACATTCTCAAGTTCCTGAACAAAAGCATCATAACGAGGTTCGGTATCCCCCACTCAATTATATCTGATAATGGCAAAAAATTTGATTGTCAGGCTTTCAAGAACTTCTGCTCAGAGCTAAAGATCCAGTTGAACTTCACCTCGGTTTACCATCCGCAATCCAACGGGATGACCGAAGTGACGAATATAACTTTCTTATCCGGACTCAAGAAAAGGCTTGAAAATGCCAAAGGCCTGTGGACCGAAGAACTCAATAATGTGCTATGGGCCTATCGAACATCGCCCCGGTTAGCAACAGGAATGACACCATTTGCACTCATATACGGCACTGAAGCAGTCATTCCTTGTGAGATAGGGATCCAAGGAGTCCGAGCATCTTCCCCCAACGCAGAGAACAACGTGGGTCTGATGTATAATTTAGATCAGCTCGAAGAAAGGAAGGAGTACGCCCAGATACGTTCTGCGGCATACAAGCAGCGCATGGCGGCTTACCACGACCGTAGGATCAAGCCAAGGTCCTTCAGAGTCGGGCAAATGGTACTAAAAAAGGTTGTGTCGGCTTCCACATCGGCAGGAGTAGGCAAGCTGGATCCCAACTGGGAAGGGCCTTATATAGTCCGGAAGTAAGTCAGAACGGGGCCTATAGGCTTGAAGACATCGCAGGAAAACGACTCCTGCACTCCTAGAACGGATTCAACCTCAAACCATACTATTAGTAGCACGGCACACATCGCGCCATACTTTGTATTGGTTTATGTTTCATCCTTTTTAATTTTTTATCGTGTCATTGTTACTTATTCTCTATCGCAATTGATTGCCATAATGTTTTATCCTCATTGCAAGTCCGACAGATGTTTCTGCCTGCCGGACACAAGATTAATGAACAACATATTCTGGGCAGAATGCTTTGTCAAATTTATAACAGGATATATCCGCAAGCTCGGCATTGTCGCCAAAATCGCCTTATCATCAAATCAAGTTCGGCACTATACGCCACTAAACTTGCCAACAAGGCCAAATATGCCTATAGTTAAAAGGCTCGGCAATTTTGCCAAAATCGCCTTATTATCAAATCAAGTTCGGCACTATACGCCGCTAAACTTGCTAGCAAGGCTAAATATGCCCATAGTTAAAAGGCTCGGCAATTTTTCCAAAATCGTCTTATTGTCAAATCAAGTTCGGCACTATACGCTGCTAAACTTGCTAACAAGGCCAAATATGCCTATAGTTAAATGGCTCGGAATCTCCGCCAAAATAGCATAATCACTAAATTAAGTTCGGCTCCATTCGCTGCAAAACTTAACTTGCAAAATCAATTACATTAAAGGCCGAGGCTCGGAATCATCGTCTTAAAAGCCCGACCCACTAATAATGCTCAATCTCTCTAAGTACGCTGATTACACCGACTTAAGGCCACAGTGAGCCAGGTGTTCCGAATCCCTTGCGCCGAAGTCCTGGACAAAAGGTACGAGTCATGCCGCACTCACTATTTAAATAGCCCTTTCCTCGGGTAGTGTCTTTATTTAATTAGGTGCGATTTGGCGATTTTGCGTTATACCGAAAAAACCTATCTTAGGTTAATTAGACCGAACACGAATAGCAAACTTAAAACACAAGGGGAAGGAAAAAAGCTCAGATTTTCATTAAGGAAAAAATGTATTACAATGAGTTAGTCCTCATCTGGATACACGTCATCCAGGAAGGACAGGTCAAGTTTAGGATATCTCCCCTTTACAGTAACAGAAATCTTAATGCTAAATGCCATGCACTTCTCCACCAAAGCTTCAACATCCTTCTCCTCCCGAGCCTCCTCCCTCTTCTCCCACTCGGCCTCATTCTCCTTGTATCGGTCGAGTTCAGCTTGTAGAGCGGAATTGGACTCCTTTTCTGTAGTCAAAGCAGCCTCTAGCTCGGCCACCTTCGTTGCAGCTTCCTCAACTTGCTTTTGGGCCTTGCGAGCTCTTTCCTTGGCCTGTTCGTGGACTTTACAAGCCTTCTCCTCAACCTCGCCCATCCTCGATCTAATAGCGCCGAGGTTGGAGTCGGCCCGGTGACGCTTCGCAATCAGATCATTCATTTTTGCGATCGTCGTACCGATCAATTGGGAGCCCTACAAAACACAAAAAATATATGTATAAAGGCGTTCTCAAAAGAGGAACAATACGGACGAGTCCGAACTACCTACCTCGAGATGATGCCTCTTTAACCGCTTAGCCAATTGCTCGGCATTCAAGGCAGTGAGAGGAGCAACTTCCTTTGGCACGCTTGACGCTACATGCACGAAGGTGCTGAAATCCGCATCTTGGGAGGAGTATTTATCCCCCATAGCCTCCTAGAACTCGTGGAGTTCACTGATGATGGTCCGGAGCTCTCTCGGCTCCCTATCTTCACGGCCACGGATCTCGGAAGGCACGACAACATCAGCCTCAGCAATCGAAGTCCCGCACGGCTTGGCAATTAGAGTACCCGAGACCTCTACAGTGGTTGCCGCCGTCGGAATTTCGAGAGGAGGGTTCGCCTCCCCCTCCTCCACGACCACGGGCGTGCTTGACGAACCAGCGGTAAGTTTCTGCCTCTTTGCTCTTATAATCTCCGCAGCTCGGCTCATCTTCCTCATAGCTACAAATGGAAAACAAATTAAAACAACTCATCAGTATCATGAAATAGGAAAGCATCGAACACTACCTTTTCTTGGATGAGAAACCAACTCCGAACCATAAGGATCCAGTAGATTCTTCAAGTCCCACTTGTCACGGGCCAGCTCTCTCCAACGAGATAGGATCAACTCCTCTTCATCGGAGAGCCACAAATTACCGTCGTTACGGTTCGTGTATCTCCCCCACGTCGTGCGCACTTAGAAGTCAGCTCGTACTCTCTCCACTAGGAAGAACCGATCCTTCCACTTTTTCAGGGACTCCAGGTTCCCTGTAGACACCCCATATCCGGGCCGAGCTTGTGTGTAATTGTGGTCCTCGGTACCCGCTCGGAGACCGACCACATGTGTTGCTCGGAACAAGTTCAAGGTGAGCTCTATGCCCTGTTCCACGGCCCAAATCTGGAGTGCGAAAAGAGTCCGCCAAGCGTTGGGGTGGAGTTGCCCGATAGCCATCTCGAAATATCTTAGCACGCTCACCTCGAAGCTCGTCAGAGGGAGGCGAACACCGGCCTTCAGTTGTGCCTCATAAATTGCTGTCTTCCTCTTGTTAGCAAATTCAGTGTTCGCGCTATGTGAGGTGCTGGGTCTGCTAACGAAATAATTAGGCTCTGAAGTTAGTTGGGCAAGGAGAGAGCCGAGCTCCTCCTCTTTAACTGTCGAGCCTATGCTCCCCACTCCAGGTAGTCGGTGAGGAGCTTTCTTCTTAGACGATGTAGTAGTCCGGCTTATATCGACAGGCTGTACCCCCTCACTTGAAGAAGAACATCTACTCATACCCGGGACACTGCCACTAGGAGCATCCCCACTGGCCCCGACTCCTTCACTCGAAGATCTCTCCGAACTCATAGCAAAAAAGCTAAAATGAAGTACAAAAAATTAAGAAGAAGGATGGGAACAAACCTGGTGAAAATAAACACAAAATGTTGCGAGAAGGAGGCAACGACTTCGACGCTTCAAAGCGATAATCGCAGAAGAGAAAACAGAAAAGGAATGAAATGAGCAAAAGCGAAAACGAAGAATGGAAGGGGAGGATTATATAGGATGTTGCAGTGAATCCGAGCCGTACACGTGGCGGAGGATCCGCACTTGGAATAGCGTGTTTAAAGCTGCACACTCAAATCGAGGTACCACTAGCCGTTACACACAGTAAAGTAGCCGTTACCCCCGGTAAATTAGGGAGCTATAAATGCTCTCTAGTAAATGCACGCGTGGAAAATGGCGTCATTTGATAAAAGCGTGTATAGCAAGGCAACCCTGCCATACAGCCCCCAACACCTGGTCACATATACCGACCTATATGACCGAACTTCAAATCAAAGCTCGGTAATCACTAAGAGCTCAGGCTGCCGTACCAGCTCATTCGGCACAGTCGCCACGAGCTCGAATCCGGCATTACTAAGTAAACTTTTTCGGCGATTGTCCACCAGTTGCAGACATAAATGTCGCTCTCTGGGGGGGGACTTATGATAACAACCGGTCTGTTAGGCCGTTCAATGATCCGGGATAAATTGAACACCTCGATCAAGGAGAGCCTGGCAAACCGACCTAATGCTAAACTCCTCGATAGCGCCTAGCCGAGCTATAGACCAGCAACAGGCTAGCCTCGAAAACATCTCCACCACGTTGGACAGACAACCGCCACTAACCCACGCTCCCTTGAGATTCGTCGATAATGGGTTAGTGGTCGGTAAAAACGGAAAACTCCTCCCATTAGCTCCTGGAAATGCGTTAAGTTCACCTATAAAAGGTGCCAAGACAGGTATGAAAGAAAAAAACTTAATTTCTGGTAAAAAAAATCCCTTATCCTTTCACTCAGAATCTCTAACTTGATCGTCGGAGGCTTCCTTATCGGAAACCCGCCGGTCCATTGTCTACTTTTTGCAGGTGTTCGAAATCGCCAGGAACTCACAGTGCATTTCTCCTTGTCATCAAATATTTATATTAAAATTTTCAATAAAAATATTATGCAGAACCGCAAATAAGACTCAAGATTGGAGAGTGGAAACATTTATAGCTCTCCCGAATCAAATAGCCAGCCCATTTGGTTGGGACGTAATCGAAGTAAGAAAGTACGGAGACAAATGGGTTAGGAGTTGGGGACACAACCGAACCGAGAGCCATGCACAAAAAGGTACCAAGAGGTATACTTAGAACAAGAAAATCTTGATATTTTTGTTTCTTGTTATGGCGATGATCATCACAAGAATAGATAAGAAAATTTGACAAATACCAATCAATATATGCTGTTTAAGCTCTTGTTTTTGTTTTTTTTGTTTTTAGTAATTTTTTTATTTTGCCACTATTCTTATTCTCAATTCAAGAAATCTTGGAATATATGTCAAGCTTTTATCTTGTTGCACGTTTTTTCTTTTTATGTGCATTTTTCACATCGAAGTTTTCTATGTGAAGCCAAGCTGCGTGCGTGGTGTTAAAGAGAAGTTGAATGAAGTGCCTAAGCATTAAACGTATAACAAATAAGAAAAATCTATGCGGCAATATTAATTTCCTTGCACGTTATATCCATTCCCAAATGCCATTGCCCCCAAACATGTAACATTGCTTTACACATTCTTCTTCTTCTCCTGCTTTATTCTCCCTTGCATTCTTTGAAAACCAAACCACCAAACAATGGGGAATTGTCTTTCCTTGAATAATGTCTCCAAGAGAAGAAAAGCGTTGCCTATTGACACCTCCTTCAAACTTCCTTCCCCATTGCCAATTTGGCCACCAGGTACCTTCAAATTAATTTTTTGCTTATTAATTTTTGGTTTTAAGAGGTTTGACCGCTTGATCAGATCACAGCCTTGATTAGCATAATTCAATGTATATGATACTTTTCACTTTTTAATTATCATATCATATTGTAAATGTTACTGTATATTAATTTGATAATTAAAAAGTGAAAAGTATCATGAATTTTGTTCAAGTTAGTATAATTAATTTGACTTGAAAGTTTTTTTTAGGCGATGGTTTTGGAACCGGAGTAATTGATCTGGGTGGGCTACAAGTGTGTCAAATATCATCATTCAACAAAGTTTGGGTCACACATGAAGGGGGACCAGACAACCTCGGAGCTTCTTTTTATGAACCAGCACAAATTCCACAAGGATTCTTTATGTTAGGCTGCTATAGCCAACCAAACAATGCACCACTTTATGGGTGGGTTCTTGCTGGGAAAGATGGGGGAAATGGAACCTTAGCCAACCCAATTGATTACACACTTATTTGGAGCAGTGAATCTATGAAAATCAAGCAAGATGGAGTTGGGTACTTTTGGTTACCCATTGGGGCAGATGGTTACAAACCCACTGGCCTTGTTCTCACCAATTCTCCTAATAAACCATCACTAGACAAAATTTGTTGTGTTAGATCAGACCTCACAGATCAATGCCAAATTGATGCTTGGATTTGGGGACCGGCCAAGGAAACTGACCCAAATGGGTTCAACATTTTCAGTTTAAGACCCAAAAGTATAGGCACTCAAGCTGTGGGTGTTTGTGTGGGTTCATTCTGGGGTCAAAATGGGAATTCTAGTAGTAGTCCCATTTCTTTATCTTGCTTGAAAAATGTGAACTTTTCCAAATATTCTTCCATGCCTAATCTGAAGAAAATAGAAGCAATTTTTAAGGCATATTCACCTCTAATATATTTCCATCCTGACGAGGAATACCTTTCATCTTCAGTGAATTGGTACTTCAAGAATGGAGCATTGTTATATAAGAAAGGAGAAGAGTCCAATCCTGTCCCGATTGAACCAGATGGGTTGAACCTTCCTCAAGGAGGTTCCAATGATGGTGAATATTGGTTGGACCTTCCTTTGGATAAAAATGCCAAAGAAAGAGTAAAGAAAGGAGATTTAAATGAAACTGAGGTCTATTTACACATAAAACCAATGTTAGGAGCAACCTTCACAGACATAGCTACATGGGTATTTTGTCCTTTTAACGGACCAGCAAAGGCTAAAATAGAATTCATCAATATCCCATTAGGGAAGATTGGAGAACATGTAGGTGATTGGGAGCACATAACATTAAGAATAAGCAATTTTGATGGGAAATTGTGGAGTGTGTACTTTTCAGAACACAGTAAAGGGTCATGGGTTAGTGCTTCAAAGATTGAATTTGGAGTAAATGGTAATAAATTTGTGGGTTACACATCATTACATGGGCATGCCATGTACTCAAAGCCAGGGCTAGTTTTACAAGGAAGTGGAGGGATTGGGATAAGGAATGATAGTGGTAAAAGTAAGATGGTTTTGGATACAGGGAATAAATTCTCAGTGATTGGAGCTGAGTATTTAGGTGTTGTTGAGGCAGCATGGGTCAACTACTTTAGAGAATGGGGTCCTAAAATTAGTTATGATATTGCTGATGAGGTTAATAAAGTTGAGAAGTTGTTGCCTTTTACTCTCAAATCTGCTTTTAGGAAGTTTGTTAATAGCCTACCTAAAGAAGTTCTTGGAGAAGAAGAGGCCCCACCGGTCCCAAACTGAAGAACAGCTGGTATGGAGATGAACTTTGAATTTTTATCATCTATAATATCTCTCTATTTTTATTTTTAATCAACGGTGTAAATTGATGTGTAACGTAATCACGGGTGCACCAAATTACACCCCGTATTTCATTCTCTTGTAACATTCTATAATATGTATTTGTGTATTTTCTTAATCCGATTACATAAAAAAAGAAAGAAAGAAATACTAATGACTAATTTCATCTAAACAAGCTCCAAGTGCCTGAACTAGATTATTGATATTATTGATTTCGAACTAGATTGGCCTACTATCAAATTATAATTTATATCTAAATTTTAATTAATTATCGTACAACATCTCAAAACCATATATGTGGAAATAAATTTAAAGTCCCTTTGTTGATATATTTTGACTCTCGGAATAATCTACCTTCATATCAAATTTTTTATAGGCTAATTACTCGTAATGAAATTGGTTTAACGATCTATTATTCTTAAGTATGATTAAATTTATGAATCAAATAACAATAATCTTATTACTTTGTAATACGTACTTTTAATTTTTATTTCATAACTACGAATAATTATTGGTATGAATGCTAAGGAATTTGAATTTTTCTAAATGAAATTTCAAATCTAATCCTTATCTTATGTATAGAGCATATTTACTTCGGAAAAACTGTTATGCTTAATTATATTTATAAAGGTTAGATCACTGATGCAAATAACTTTGAGAGTTTGAGGTGCTGTTTATTCAATTGAATGTGTATGGAACTTTAATAGCTGCAGCATAATTCAGTCTAAAAAAACAAAATTCACTTTTGGTTAAGTTGTAGTCATTTAGGGTGTGTTCGGTAAAATTATGAATTTTTTATTTTTTTAAAATTTAAAAATTATTTTCAGTTTTTATTATCTATTTTTTAAAAATCATTTTATATATTTGAAAACGGTATCATACTTTTTTAATTATTTATTTATATAATGATAATGATTTTGGTAGTGACGGCGACGTAGGCGGTAGTGGTTAAAGTGGCGGCGGTCTGATAGTGGTAGTGGCAAGTAGCGGCAATCCTGGTGGTTGTGATAGAGACGATGGTGGTGGTGGTAGTGGCAATAGTGGTGGTAGTAGTAGTAGTGATGACTGTAGCGGTCTGGTGGTGATGGCAGCGCCAGTGGTGGCTGGTGGAGGTCTGGTAGTGGTGGTAGCGGCGGTGGCAGTTACTATGTAGTGGTAGTGGTAGTTGTGGTATTAATGATAATAAAGTAATTAAATTATCGATAAAAAAATAACATTTTGAAGATTTTTAATTTCTATTTTTGGTGTGAAAATCATTTCTTTAAATTTTAGCAGAAATCAAAAAGGAAAAACAAAATCTGCCGAACGGGTTTTGGTTTTATTTTTAATAAGAAAATCAAAAATCGAAAACAAAATCCTTCCTGAATGCACACTAAGATGTCTATTTTTACCTTTCCTGTTTAAAATTAAAATTTAAGGATAATTATGGAAAATTTAAGTTTAATATTTGGCACCTCCTTCTTTAGCTTTTCCACCTCTGACTTAGCGAGGAGGGATTCCTTCTTAGCTGTATAATATTTGGCATTTTCCTTCCTCCTTTGTCGGATGGCATCCTCCCATTTTGATCTTAGAAAGGCTGCCATACCGTGCAAATGCAAGCCCCTTTTTTATTAACTAAAGGGAAAAAAGGAGAAAGAAAGGGACAGTCAGTCGAGAAAATAGGAGAAAAGAAGAGGCAGAAGTCAAATCTATTAAAATAGGAAGGAGAAGGACACGAGCGTTACCTCTAAGCCCTGTTGTTGAAACAGGTTACACTTTCAAGCGAGCGCATTGGGCTCTTCCATTGCCTTGAAGTTGCCTTCTTGAAGAAGACCCTGGCAAATGAAGCTGGACATGGCCTTGTTATTCACAGACCAGTCATCGCCAAAGTGCTCCTTCAAAAGATCATCCAGAGATGGAGTACGCCTTTCAAAAGTTCTCCTCGCAGCTCGCCTGGTGGAGTCAAAGGCTTTTTATCTCTCGCAGCAACCCGAGCATCTACTGCAGCCACTAGACCGACATCATTTTTCTTTGTTGCTGTAATGGCCTCAATATCGGGTTAGCCGTGAACAATATTTTTCGATAATAAATAGTATTTTCTAGGTCGAAAAGTACACTCAGAAGTTAAAAAATATTTTATTGAACCATCGAAAAGTATTGGCCATGGTGAGTCTGGGATTGAAATTTGAAGTAAAATCTAGGTCAAATGGGTCTCGAAAAGCCAAAAATATGAAAAAAGTAGCGAGTCAATTTTTCTGATAGGAAAGGTGACTTGATTTTGTGTAATTTTTAAAAATAGTAAACAAACTCCGAATATTCCCAATGTTGTAAATCTTCATGAATTTTTATGTAGAATATTTTGGTAACAAGAATTGAATTTTTCTTTGACACATGTAGTTATCGAATTGGATTGATAAATTTAAAATGGACCGATAATGGACTCCGATTAAGCTAAAAATTTGTATCCCACCTATTTTTTATGTGATAAAAATTATGGAATTAATTTTAAAATGAATAGAAGATTTGAAAATGAGAGAAAAAGCTTTTGGGGCCAAAATGGTAAAATTATATATATATATGTGTGTGTGTAAAAAAAAGGGGGGGGGGGGGGGGGCAGTCAACATTGGCCACAAATGGCCATAAAGGGTTAGTAAAAAGAAAGAAAAAACAAAAGGTCCTTAGATGTAAAGAAAAGAAAGAAAAAAAAAGAAAAAGAAAGAAAGTGCAGTACAGTGACGACACCAAAGAAGAAAAAGAAAAGAAAAGAAAAAGAAAAGGAGGGACCGACGATTGCCTGCCGTACCTCCCGCCGGCCATCACCGTGATGGCGACGAGTAGGGATGATCACGGGGTGGGAAATTCTCGAAATTTTCGCCCGCGGGGACGGTGGGGGGAAAAATTCCCCGTCCTAGAATCGGGGGCAGGGACGGGGAATGGGATATCCGCCCTGCAAAAAAAATTATTTTTATTTTAAAATATAATATTTTATAAATAATTAAAATTAAAATATAACTTAGTTTTATAATTATTAAGTTTTAAATTATACTTAATTTTAAATTATTATTGATTTTAAATTTTTTATTAAATATTATATTTTAATTTTAATTATTTATAAAATATTATATTTTAAAATAAAAAAATGGAGGACGGGGATCCCCGAAGGGCAGGGACGGGGGAAATTCCCTCCTCGATATTGGTGGCAGGGACGGGAAATCCCCGCCACTGGTGGGGGAGTGAGTGGGGAAGAATTCCCCGGCCCCGCCCTGCCCCGTGATCACCCCTAGCGACAAGCGGCGTGCCATCTCCCTCTTACCGATGTCCGGCCCCATAGTGGTGGTCCGATTGTCCGATTTCTCTCTCATTTCTTTTCGATCGGTTTTTCTCATTTTTTTGGCGATCTACGACGGCAGCGGTGATTCTATTACCATTGGCCAACTCTCAGCAGTGAGGCGAGTCTTTCGGTATACTCCATCGCCCCTCAAACACCGGCAATTGATAGATCGAAAATGGGTTTGGTGAGTTACTCAAGTGTAGATTTTGACCAACCATGACAGTATTTGAGCGTGTGACCACCAAAAAAGGAGTCAGGGGATCCCGATCTACAAGGTGGCAGTGTCGAATTGTCACCGGCAAGATTCCGTCGATGCTCCGACGACCGGTCTGGTGAGCAAATTATTAAGCAAATTGAAGCAAATTCGACCGTTAAGGTATGTGACTATGAAATCTTTTAATTTCCCCTTACTTTGGTAAATTTTCCTTTAAATTTATTACGAAAAAATATTGAATTATTGAGTAAAATTGAAATTAATGTTATGATTGTTCAATTAAATTTTAGTTAAACCTAATATAGTGCATAAATTGAGTTAAGAAAATTTATTAAGAAATTTTTTAAATGAAATGAATTATTGTATTGTAAATTAATGAAATTAAGTCCTAATTTGATAAGAAGATGAAATAATATATCCATAAATTGTTATGGAATTTATAAAAATTTATATGAATATTTTGGAATGTTCATTGAATAATGTAATTGATAAAATAAAGATGTTTTGTTGATTATGTTATATAATGATAATAAGCATAAAACAAATTGCCCATAAATTTTTAATGAAATTTATTAAAATTTAGAGAATTGTTAGGTGTATGTATATACCGTATATGATGAATTATGTTAAAATAATTCATAAAATAAGCAAAGATGACAATAATTGAAGAACAATGTTCACATAAATTTTTATGAAATTTATGTGATGTATGAATTAATTTAGAAAATAAATATGGAATATGATTAATTGAAATATTGAAAAATAATCCAATAAACAATTTAAATTTGGTAATTTAATGTAATTTAATTTACACTTCATATAAGAAAAATGAGAAGATTAGATGATAAATTTTCAGCAAATAAAAAGTACAGCGAATAAATTATCTGCATTGAGTTATTACTAAATAATTCATAATTCAAATAAAAATGATGAATTATTATAAATAATTCACATTCCATATAAAAGTATTTCGAATTTCAAACAATTATCAAATTCAGCTCGATAAAATAAAGGTGAAAAAAATATTGAATTATTAAGAAATAATTCAATAAGTACTAAGAAAAAGAGTGAATTATAATGATATAATTCACAAGTATGTAAAAAGTACTAAGAAAATATTTGACTAAGTAACGAATTAAAAAGATTTTGCAAAGATAATATATAATAATTTTAACTTTATAAAAGTACTTAAAAAAACTGAATGACAAAATATACTGATTTGAAAAAATAATTATGAAAGTTAAAAGTCTTAAAAGTTTTTCAGTGAAAAATGCTTATGGTGAAGTATTGTTGAATAATTCAAAAAAAATGATTGAAAAGGAAAAGAAAAATTTATAATAGAGTGACTGAAAGTAAAATATCTGAATAATCAAAGTTTTGAAAAGATTGATCGATAACTTGTATCGATTCAGAGAAAAGAATTTGCAACCGTCTGAAATTTAAAAGTATTTTGAAAATGATTGATTATTTTTGCCCTTAGCAATAGTCAGGTAGTGATATTTTTATTCAGGATATAATTGGCTAGCCATAGGGACACCCTATACCACAATACAAGTCATGGCAACATACTTTTCTATGGGTAGGATCTCTGATCTCTATAGTATCTGTCATACGTATTGTCATATGTTTCATGAGGAATGATCCTTTGGGGTTATTTTTTATTCTGTTGTGGCCCTGTGGGGTCCATATCCTGCATATCATTTTTTGAGAGTTCTATCATATTGCACTAGGGGTGCATTTAAATGAATAAATATGAATTATAAAAGTAAATTGAATATAAATGTTATAAGTGAAAAAGGACTTGACTAAAGAAGAATGAAAACCTTGGGATAAAACTGAAATTGTTCCCAAAGGTTGTAATTAAAAGCAAAAATGAAAAGAAAATATTTTATAAGAATAAAATGATAAGTAATGTTTGTACAGCTCATAAAAATAAATATCTGTAAAGAAAATGAATTAAAATGAAAAATTATATGAAAAGATCAATGAGAAATAATTGGCATGTTGTGTACCAATTATTATTTTGAAAAAAAAGTTGAACATTTGTACTAATTCTGTAATCAAAATTCAAAAATGATAATACTATGATTAAGTGAAAAGATGGCTAAGTAATGAAAATTTCAAAGTAAAAGTTACATGAAAAGTAAAATGACCAAAAGAAAAATAACTGTTCAGTTAAAAATGAAAAAGGTAATAATTGTGAAATAAGTGCGTAAAAAGATCCATTTGTAGAAAGAAAGGAAAATAAAAGGCTATATGCAAAGTGTTCCAAATAACTGTATCACTTTGCATTGAAAGTTAAAAGTCTTGGTAATTGCAATGCGTTAATTAATCAAAAAGTCAAAGTAAAATAACAGAATAAATAGCGAAAACTAAAGACACGAGTACCAATGTAACTCGTTAAAGGAAATGATAACTGTATCAATGTGATTAAAAATATAAGATAAAGTTAAGTAAAAGTAAAAGCTAAAGTAAAAACAAGAAATGTAGCGATAAATGTTCATTTGTAATTGAAGCATAAACGAACGTACTATTGAGTAAATTGAAAAGTAAAGTATCAAAGCAAAAAGATTACCAAAATATTGGTAAATAATGAAAATAGTGTTAAAGAAATTAAAAAGTAAATATATGATAAATAAGAATAAAAGTTTGCATAATTTATGTAATTATATTTTAATTGGGAAATTTTGGGATTAGTAGTCACCATTGAGCATGTCCAGTGCTCAACACGTAGTGTTTACTGCATACAGGTTCTGAAGTGTGCGGGAGCTCGGTACACGAGGAAGCAGAATTCGAAGATGAAGAAAAGTTAGTTGTAATTTTATTGCTAGTATTTGTGGCATGTATATACTTAGATAGTAAAAGTAAAGAAGTAAACTGTATTCAAGTTAATTTTTGTTAAATGATAAATATTGTTATGTTTGTCAATGGATAAGTGTCAGTAAGTGATGTGAAATGACTATTATTGATATGTGATTGACTGTGTAAAATGTATATTGCTATCTGATATGATTTATTGTGCCTCTGAGAGGCTGTGTGGATTGTTTAAATTTTTCAGGAGGCTAATAAGTTCTAGCCATTGTGCTATCGAAATCACGTAAATTAAATAGTGATATTAAATAGTATTAGAGTCGTTTTTCAGTGGTTGAAGTTTAAAAAAAAATTACCATTTACCGCTAAGTTTTGCATTGAAAAATACTGTTCTAATAAGGGTATTACATTTGGTGGTATCAGAGCAAAGGTTTAAGTGGTTCTAAGATCGGAGTGGAATAAGGTTAAGTGATAGATTTGTCTGTATATACATGCCAATTATAGGTGGATAAGTGTTAGAAATTTGACGTATACATGCTCCCCTCTTTGTTTAAAAAAATGAAAAGTTGATGTTTGATTGAGATTGTTAGATGTGAAAGGATTGATTTTGTATAGTAAAGACAATAGTGAGTGAGAATGAAAGAAGAAATGTGTGAAGAGGTCTAGCGTCGGCGCCATCCTTGAATTTTGCACAAGATTCAGAAATAGGCCACTGATCTCCAGCCGTTCGAATTTAGTTGATTTGGGACTACCACATAGGCTTCTAGCACAGCTATCTAGAAGGCACCAAATAGGAGTCTCATCCCTGCATCTAAACTTAAAAGTAAACAAATAAATCACTCATTGTTATTACGGTTGAAAGGTCCCTCTGTAATCGCCATGGAGGGTGGACAAGCTATCATGGACACCTCCGAAGGGAGACTATATCGAGTAGGGATCTCGACCACTTCTGCTTCTGTCAATTTTGAAAGATGAGCAAGAGATTCATGAACCTTGTACTCATCAATGAAGCTCCTATCTATTGATCCATTGTTGTTGGAAGCCATTCTCAGTATAAGCACAGTCTTTAACAAGGCTATAATGGCTAAGGAGAAATTTGAAAAAGAGGAAGTAAGAATGCAAAAGTATAACGAGAAAGAGGAAAATCAAAGAGAATTACTTACTTGCTTGGATAATCTTGCAGGAATCTCTGGAAACTAAAAGAACAAAGGTTTGGGAATAAATGAAAGAGTTCAAAGAGCAAAGGCTTGCGAAGAAATTTTGGCAGAATTTCGATAAAGATTGATGAAAAGTGAAGAAAAATCACCCTGAACTTATTTATTTATAGGCAAAAAACTTATGGAATACTCCAAATACCTCTCTACAGGATGACCGACACATGTCTTCAAGCCATTATTACGTTGCGGAGAATAAAGCACCAACCTCGATGCTTGCACACAACATTAAATGCAGAGACAGCCGTTTGAATTGAGTAGACGTGTCTCTTCAGATGAACGCCTCCTAAAATTCAAAAATCCCGCTGAAAAACATAATCCGCTCGATCGGACCCTTTGGAGGGGGGATGTAAGGACCATACTAGCTATCTGGATTCCTGTTAATTATTTTAATATTTTTAATAAACAACACATATAATACTAATAATATGTTCATCTGTCATACAATTGGTTATACTTTGACTTTATAATTCATACATTAGAAAAAGTTATATAAACATATACTTTGTTACATTATAATCATATTTTGAGTTAATAATTACAAAACATGTTCATTACATTATTTTTATAGAGTTTACAAAAATCAAAAAGATAAAAAAGTACATTTTAGACATCCTAACTTCTCTTTCTAGCTAATGTTGGCCTTGTCCTTGAAGTAACGATATATCTTGAACCTACACGGATAAACACCCGTGCTAAGCTATAAAGCTTAGTGGGGAACAATACATATATGAACAACCACTCACAGTGATTATTTCTAAGTACACAATAAACATTATTAATATCAAATATTATAATTAATATGAAAGAGTTACAATATAACTCACATAACATATTTAATCTTATAACATTTCTGTATAATGATAAAACATAATAGGCTAAACAAGTCTTGCCAACATTACACATATACTGTCCATTGTATACTATGAAATACCTGCTAAAGTCTTGTGGGTATGGATAACGGGTGATACTGTACTGTACTGTATTACCCATAGGTACAAAAAGATACCCGAAGGTATCAATCCTATGGACCCAAATAGGCCAAATCATGGGGACCTGCAAGAGGCCGAATCATGGGGACCTATTAGTGGTTGAATCATGGGGACCTATACAAGGTTGAATCACTGAGACCTATATAAGGTTGAATTATGGGGACCCAAACGGGATCGAACATATAACAGCTGCGACTGTAATCCTATAGGCATGCCTATCTATCCACAACTAAGTTCTATGTGCAGGCAAAGTATCATATTCATATGGAAATTTATTTATACCATTCAATTCATCAAATAAAAAGTTAACTCAAATGCTATAGTATTAATCTTTAACTATTATGTCATAATCAAAATATATATAGATAATCAATATAATACAATCATTTTCAAGTAGATATATTCATGCATCAATTATTATAACTTTATTCTTATATTAATTATAAATTTCATATGCTTATTATTATACATTACCATATACTTTATGCTTAAGGTAGTTTATAAGATTTAGGAAAAGAGTAGTTAATTTTATGCCTTATAAGGGGTCTTAACTTTCAAGTTTTAACTTATGAAGGAGGGTCACGGTTACTACCAATTCATGGTAACCGTGGTCCAAGACATGATATAGGGTTCATGGTTACTACCAAATTCAAGGTAACTGTGACGTAGGTTACTTTTCGAGTCTGGACTACATTAGACTACCTCACGGTCATTACCAAATGAGTAATAACCGTGTTCTATACTTTTTAAAGGGGTCACGGTTACTATGAAAAGCTTAGTAACCATAAGATAGGTTATCTTTAGGGTCTAGACTGGAAACTGGGGTACCTCACGGTTACTATGAAAAACCTAGTAACTGTGAGGCCTAAACTGCTTAGAGATAGAATTTCTGTCTTGACTTCTATGCCGTTTTTGACCTATAACACATCATTTTTAGGGAAAACCTCCTTCTACAAAGTTGTATATATGTGTTTCTAGTTTCCAAAACATCAAAAAATAACCCAATCATAGCTTTAAATCTCAATATATTCACTAAAAACCATAGACTGATCCAAATGACAAGGGCAGCAGTCATGACCCAGATTCAAGCCTATTTTTCTCTATCATACAAATTGATTTAAGTTTTGTGTTCATCATATGAAATGAATATCTATGAGTCTAGTTTCTTATACAATTGGAATTTATCAATTTGAGTCATGAAAACTCAAGATATCAACAAATATGTGCTAATCGGTCCTGTGAACTCTAAAACAATTTTCACTCTCTTTAAGAGAGCTTCCTAATTTCGAAGTTCAATCATGTTTAACCTCAATTTTTCATGATAATAATATGTTATAACATCAATTATCTCACTACAAACATCATATGCATATAAATCACACACAAAAACCATGAAGAGTTCCTATACCTCTTTAAGCTTTAACTTTCCAAGCTTTGCCTTTCTCTCTCTTTTTCCTTCATCTCTTCTTGATCCTAGCCTTAGGTTGCTGTAAAAATCATCTATATTTCTATACCATCTACAACTCTATCCTCTTGAAACACCATCATCGTAGGCTTGAGGATAAAATAAGAGAAACAAAGGAGAACTAAGCAAAAATTTTCTTCTTTTTTTTTTGCCTTTGGCCAAGCATGGCCGGTCAACTAAAGAAAACCCAACTTTTATTCTCTATTTCCAGCCTTCCATTAGTCTAACTCCTATTGGTTGGCTCACAAAAATCTTGTCAAAGTTCATTTTGGTCCCTTTTTATATTTATGTTTCTTACTTTAATCTCTAACCTCTCACTTATTACATTTCTACCATAAAACTTTTACTTATACTTTTCAATTAAGTCACTTAATTTGTAATTTCCATTAATTAGCCATATAATCAACCTCTGTCTCATGCAAAATAACCATCTATCCCTCATAGGGTACGATTAGGGGAATTACAATTCTCTTCCCCTTAAAGAATTTTGTCCTCGAAATTCATATATGTATTCTATACTCATATAACACTACTATTTCTATACTTTTATCAGTACTCATTTATATATCTCACTTATCTTGTATTCTATACTATCTCTACTGGTTCTCTATTTACTTTATATATATATATATATATATATATATATATATATATATATATTTTTTGTACTGTATCACACTTAAATTCAATCTATCTCTATCTCTTTATAACTATAACACTCTCTTAATTTTGTCTTTACCTTGATTCATTTTTATTATAACTTTATCTCCAAATAATGATGGCCTAATCATATAATCATATCATTACTATGCTAAAGATATATCCTGTCAGGTTCCTCTTTCAGTCGGGACCAAGTACATGTCATATGATGCTGTGCTATGAGTGAATGATGCTTCATGTATGCAATGAAATGAAAATATGCAATGCACATGTTTTGCCCCATTTCCACTATGAAATATTTCATCAACTGCCTATGACTGTTAAGGAAACACTGAAAGATTTAGAAAGCATAGCAATTAACCTCAATTTTTTCCACAACAACTCCACACACACACACACATATAATGTCATATCTTAGCTTAATAATCTGTTCTATATACCTATACTTTTCAATCTAAACCTAGAATCTTATTTCTATACTATCATATACATATGCATATTCCATTATCAAAATCTATCAATAGTTGACTGGCATATTCAATATCATAGAGCTTCTTAATAAACTTGTAAACTCATAATACTCTGTTCAGCATTTAGCAATGTTCTAGTGTTTAAGTGGATGGTTACACATGAATAGAAAGGAACATATAGCTGTGCATTATAAGAGGAATAAGGTCATAAGTGATCAGGCAAAGAAATTCTATACAATCGAGCAAAACAAAAAATTGAGGGCTATAAATATATCCGATTAGCCATGAGGGACCGAGAATCATATGTCCAATCGGGCAAAGAAGAACAAAAAGTCATATATCCAATCGGTTAAAGAGAAACTAAAACCAAACCATATACCTGATCGGTCAAAAAAGAAATGAATGCCATATACCCAATAGGATCGAAAAACCACGCTGAAATTCAAAACCGATCGATAACACAATGCTAAAAATCATACCCGATCGGGAAAATAAGAAAGGCTAGATGAAACATAAACGATCATGCAAGGAAAACATAGGCCATGCACAGTTGGGTAAAGAAGAATGGAAGAACAAATATGTCATGCGTGGTTGCACAAGGAAAAAGGAGAAGACTATAAGCGGTCGTGCCTCAATGCTCGACACTCACTTAGCTAATAAACCCAGATATCCCTATTAGGCCCTCTATCATCTCTGCTGTAATTTCATCTTGATATACTATAAAAGGATTGGAGTCACCTAGACACGAATTCCTAGGATCACAGATTCTTTTAGTCTTCCTTCCCAATTCCTTTCAAACTATACATCTTTAAACTATACTAAAATAAGATAGGGACAAGCTATATTAAGCCAACACCTGACAGAAATCTTCTATAACTGCTTATTTCTATACTGTTATTGGCCAGAACCACCTAAAACAAGGTGCTCTGATACCAAAAATGTAAGGACCATACTAGCTATCTGGATTCCTGTTACTTATTTTAATATTTTTTAATAAACAATACATATAATACAAATAATATGTTCATCTGTCATACAATTGGTTATACTTTGACTTTATAATTCATACATTAGAAAAAGTTACATAAACATATAATTTTGTTACATCATAATCATATTTTGAGTTAATAATTAAAAAACATATTCATTACATTAATTTTATAGAATTTACACAAATCAAAAAGATAAAAATAATACATTTTAGACATCCTAACTTCTCTTCCTAGCTGGTGTTGGCCTTCTCCTTGAAGCAATGACATATCTTGAACCTATACGGATAACCATCCATGCTAAGATATAAAGCTTAGTGGGGAACAATACATATATGAACAACCACTCACAGTGATTGTTTCCAAGCACACAATAAACATTATTAATATCAAATATTATAATTAACATGCAAGAGTTACAATATAACTCACATATCATATTTAATCTTATAACATTACTGTATAATGATAAAACATAATAGGCTAAACAAGTCTTACCAACATTACACATATACTGTTCATTGTATACTATGAAATGCCTGCTAAAGTCCTATGGGTGTAGATAACGGGTGATACTGTACTATACTGTAGTACCCGTAAGTATGAAAAGATACCCGAAGGTATCAATCTTGTGGACCCAATAGGCCAAATCATGTGGACCTGCAAGAGGCCGAATCATGGGGACCTACTAGAAGCCAAATCATGGGGACCTGTACAAGGTCGAATCATGGGGACCTATATAAGGTCGAATCATGGGGACCCAAACGGGGTCGATCATATTGCAACTGTGACTGTAACCCTACAGGCATGCCTATCTATCCATAACCAAGTTCTATGTGCAGGCAAAGTATCATATTCATATGGAAATTTATTTATACCATTCAATTCATCATATAAAAAGTTAACTCAAATGCTATAGTATTAGTCTTTAACTATCATGTCATAATCAAAATATATATAGATAATCAATATAACACAATCATTTTCAAGTATATATATTCATGCATCAATTACTATAACTTTATTCTTATATTAATTATACATTTCATATGCTTATTATTATACATTACCATATACTTTATGCTTAAGGTAGTTTATAAGATTTAGGAAAAGAGTAGTTAATCTTATGCCTCACAAGGGGTCTTAACTTTCAAGTTTTAACTTATGAAGGAGGATCACGGTTACTAACAATTCATGGTAACCATGGCCCAAGACATGATATAGGGGTCACAGTTACTACCAAATTTATGGTAACCATGACCTAGGTTACTTTTCGGGTCTGGACTATGCCAGACTACCTCATGATCATTACCGAATGAGTAATAACTGTATTCTATAGTTTTTAAAGGGGTCACAGTTACAATGAAAAGCTTAGTAACCATGAGATAGGTCATCTTTAGGGTCTGGACTGGAAACTGGATTACCTCACGGTTACTATGAAAAACCTAGTAATCGTGAGGCCCAAACCGCCCAGAGATAGAATTTCTATTTGGACTTCTATACCGTTTTTGAAATATAAAACATCATTTTTAGTGAAAACTTCCTTCTACAAAGTTGTAAATATGTGTTTATAGTTTTCAAAAAATCAAAATATCAACCCAATCAGATCTTTAAATCTCAATATATTCACTAAAAACCACAAACTACTCCCAATGACAGGGGCAACAGTCATAACCTGGATTCAAGCCTATTTGTCTCTATCATAAAAATTGATTCAGGTATAGTGTTCTTCACATGAAATGAATATATATGAGTATATTTTCTTATCCAATTGTAATTTCTCAATTTGAGTCACGAAAACTCAAGATATCGACAAATATGTGATGACTGGTCCTGTGAACTCTAAAACAGTTTTCACTCTCTTGAAGAGAGCTTCCTAATTTCGAAGTTCAATCATGTTTAACCTTAATTTTTCATGATAATAATATGTTATAACATCAATTATCCCACTAAAAACATCATATGCATATAAATCACACACAAAAACCATGAAGAGTTCCCATACCTCTTTAAGCTTTAACTTTCCAAGCTTTGCCTTTCTCTCTCTTTTTCCTTCATCTCTTCTTGATCCTAGCCTTAGGTTGCTGTAAAAATCATCTCTCTTTCTCTACCATCTACAGCTCTATCCCCTTGAAACACCATCATCGTAGGCTTGAGGAAAAAATAAGAGAAACAAAGGAGAAGTAAGCAAAAATTTTCTTCTTTTTTTTTTTTGCCTTTGGCCAAGTATGGCTGGTTAACTAAAGAAAACCCAACTTTTGTTTTCTCTTTCCAGCCTTCCATTAGTCTAACTCCTATTGGTTGGCTCTCAAAAATCTTGTCAAAGTTCATTTTGGTCCATCTTTATATTTATGTTTCTTACTTTAATCTCTAACCTTTCACTTATTACATTTCTACAATAAAACTTTAATTTTACTTTTCAATTAATTCCCTTAATTTGTAATTTCCAATAATTAGCCACATAATCAACCTATGTCTCATACAAAATAACCATCTATCCCTTATAGGATACGATTAGGGGCATTACAATTCTCTCCCCCTTAAAGAATTTCATCCTTGAAATTCATATCTATATTCTATACTCATATAACACTATTATTTCTATACTTTTATCAGTACTCATATATCTATCTCACTTATCTTGTATTCTATACTATCTCTATTTGCTCTACTGGTTCTCTGTTTACTTCATATATATATTTTTGTACTGTATCACACTTAAATTCAATTTATCTCTGTCTCTTTATAACTATAACCCTCTATTGATTCTGTCTTTACCTTGATTCACTTTTCTTATAATTCTATCTCTAAATAATAATGGCCTAATCATATAATCATATTATTACTATGCTCAAGATATATCCTGTCAGGTTCTTTTTTTAGCCGGGGCCAAGTACATGTCATATGATGTTGTGCTATAAGTGAATGATGCTTCATGTATGCAATGAAGTGAAAATATACAATGCACATGTTTTGCCCCATTCCCACTATGAAATATTTCATCAACTGCCCATGACTATTAAGGAAACACTGATAGATTTACAGAGCATAGCAATTAACCTCAATATTTTCCATAGCAACTCCACACACACACACACACACATATATATACTATCATATCTTAGCTTAATAATTTGTTCTATATACCTATACTTTACTTTTCAATCTAAACCTAGAATCTTATTTCTATACCGTCATATACATATACATATTCCATTATCAAAATCTATCAATAGTCGACTGGCATATTCACTATAATAGAGCTTCATAATAAACTTGTAAACTCATAATACTTTGTTCAGGATTTAGCAATGTTCTAGTGCTTAAGTGGATGGTTACACTTGAAGAGAAAGGAACATATAGCTGTGCACTATAAGAGGAATAAGGTCATAAGTGATCAGGCAAAGAAATGCTATACGATCGGGAAAAATAATAAATTGAGGGCTATACATATATCCAATCGGCCATGAGGGATTGAGAGTCATATGTCCAATCGGGCAAAGAAGAATTAAAAGTCATATACCTAATCGATTAAAGAGAAACTAAAACCAAACCATATACCTGATCGGTCAAAAAATAATTGAATGCCATATACCCAATAGGATTGGAAAACCATGCTAAAATTCAAAACTGATCGATAAAGCAATGCTAAAAATCATACCCAATCAAGAAAACAAGAAAGGCTAGATGAAACATAAAGGATCGTGCAAAGAAAACAAAGGCCATGCATGACTGGGTAAAGAAGAATGGAAGAACAAATATGTCATGCGTGGCCGCACAAGGAAAAAGGAGAAGACTATAAGCGGCCGTGCCTCAATGCTCAACACTCACTTAGCTAATAAATCCAAATATCCCTATTAAGCCCTCTATCATCACTGCTGAAATTTCATCATGATATACTTTAAAAGGATTAGAGTCAACTAGACTCAAATTTCTAGGATCACTGATTCCTTTAGTCTCCCTTCCCAATTCCTTTCAAACTATACATCTTTAAACTATACTGAAATAAGATAAGGAAAAGCTATATTAAGCCAACACCTAACATAAATCTTCTATAACTGCTTATTTCTATACTCTTATTGGCCAGAACTGCCTAAACTAAGGTGCTCTGATACCAAAAATGTAAAGACCATACTAGCTATATGGATTCCAGTTATTTATTTTAATTTTTTTAATAAACAATACATATAATACTAATAATATGTTCATCTATCATACAATTGGTTATACTTTGATTTTATAATTCATACATTAGAAAAAGTTACATAAACATATACTTTGTTACATCATAATCATATTTTGAGTTAATAATTACAAAACATGTTCATTACATTATTTTTATAGAATTTACACAAATCAAAAAGATAAAAACAGTGTATTTTAGACATCCTAACTTCTTTTCCTAGCCGGTGTTGGCCTTGTCCCTGAAGCAATGACATATCTTGAACCTACACGAATAAACACCCGTGCTAAGCTATAAAGCTTAGTGGGAAATAATACATATATGAACAACCACTCACAGTGATTGTTTCCAAGCACACAATAAACATTATTAATATCAAATATTATAATTAACATACAAGAGTTACAATATAACTCATATAGCATATTAATCTTATAACATTACTGCATAATGATAAAACATAGTAGGCTAAACAAGTCTTGCCAACATTACACATATACTGTTCATTATATACTATGAAATGCCTACTAAAGTCCTGCGGGTGTGGATAATGGGTGATACTGTACTGTACTGTAGTACCTGTGGGTACGAAAAGATACCCTAAGGTATCAATCTTGTGGACCCAAATGGGCCAAATCACGCGGACTTGCAAGAGGCCGAATTATGGGACCCTACTAGAGGCCGAATCATGGGGACCTATACAAGGTCGAATCATGGGGACCCATATAAGTTCGAATCATGGGGACCCAAATGGCATCTAACATATAGCAACTGCGACTGTAACCCTATAGGCATTCCTATCTATCCATAACCAAGTTCTATGTGCAGGCAAAGAATCATATTCATATGGAAATTGATTTATACCATTCAATTCATCATATAAGAAGTTAACTCAAATGCTATAGTATTAGTCTTTAACTATCATGTCATAATCAAAATATATATAGATAATCAATATAATACAATCATTTTCAAGTAGATAAATTCATGCATCAATTACTTTAAATTTATTCTTATATTACTTATACATTTCATATGCTTATTGTTATACATTACCATATACTTTATGCTTAAGGTAGTTTATAAGATTTAGGAAAAGAGTAGTTAATCTTATGCCTCACAAGGGGTCTTAGCTTTCAAGTTTTAACTTATGAAGGAGGGTCACAGTTACTACCAATCTATGGTAACCATGGCTTAAGACATGATATAGGGGTCACAGTTACTTCCAAATTCATGGTAACCATGACCTAGGTTACTTTTCGAGTCTGGACTACGCCAGACTACCTCGCGGTCATTACCAAATGAGTCATAAACATGTTCCATACTTTTTAAAGGGGTCACTATTATTATGAAAAGCTTAGTAACTGTGAGATAGGTCATCTTTAGGGTTTGGACTGGAAACTGGGGTACCTCACAGTTACTATGGAAAACCTAGTAACTGTGAGGCCCAAACTACCTAGAGATAGAATTTCTATCTCGATTTCTATGCCATTTTTGACATATAAAACATCATTTTTAGGGAAAAATTCCTTCTAAAAAATTGTATATTTGTGTTTCTAGTTTCTAGAACATAAAAAATCAACCCAATCAGAGCTTTTAAGCTCAATATATTCACTAAAAATCACAAACTGATCCCAATGACAGGGGAAGCAGTCATAACTCGAATTCAAGCCTATTTTTCTCTATCATAAAAATTGATTCAGGTTTTATGTTCTTCACATGAAATTAAGATCTATAAGTATAGTTTCTTATCCAATTGGAATTTCTCAATTTGAGTCACGAAAACTCAAAATATCAACAAATATGTGCTGACTAGTCTTGTGAACTCTAAAATAATTTACACTCTTTTGAATAGAGCTTCCTAATTTCAAAGTTCAATCATGTTTAACCTCAATTTTTCATGATAATAATATGTCATAACATCAATTATCTCACTAAAAACATCATATGCATATAAATCACACATGAAAACCATAAAGAGTTCCCATACCTATTTAAGTTTTAACTTTCCAAGCTTTGCCTTTCTCTCTCTTTTTCCTTCATCTCTTCTTGATCCTAGTCTTAGGTTGATGTAAAAATCATCTCTCTTTCTCTACCATCTATAGCTCTATCCCCTTGAAACATCATCATTGTAGGCTTGAGGATAAAATAAGAGAAACAAATGAGAACTAAAAAAAAAATTCTTCTTTTTTTTTTTTGCCTTTGGCTAAGTATGGCCAGTCAACTAAAGAAAACCCAACTTTTATTCTCTCTTTCCATCCTTTAATTAGTCTAACTCCTATTGGTTGGGTCACAAAAATCTTGTCAAAGTTCATTTTGGTCCCTCTTTATATTTATGTTTCGTTCTTTAATCTCTAACTTTCACTTATTACATTTCTACCATAAAAATTTTACTTTTACTTTTCAATTAAGTCCCTTAATTTGTAATTTCCATTAATTAGCCATATAATCAACTTCTGTTTCATGCAAAATAACCATCTATCCCTCACAAGGTACGATTAGGGGCATTACAGGGGACAAGTGATAACCACGAATTTTTTTTTTCAAAACCCTAACAATCGCCCTAATAGTACTTGGTGGGGCCCAAAGCCCATTAGCAAGGAGAACCTAGAGTGAATTGGAAGATAGGATAGGGGTCGTATAATGTCCGATCAGACTGATGGGATAACATATCCTATCAGTCCACTGACACAAGTCAGCGCCCATACCTTCTACCTACTCCTTGTCACTTTGCCGCTCACGTACTCTAACTACCAATTATCATGCCCCAAGTATTCAAGTACACCTCCTTTATCTCCTATAAATAGCCTAACATACAATGGCTCTAGGTATTGAATTTTTGAGACTCTCACTCTAAGAATTTTCTCTATAAAAAGCTACTAACTTGAGCTTCGGAGTGCTTACACCTGGTCTGACCGAACACTCTTTCTTGCAGGACCCGAACGTTCGATCGGCACAGCCCAGACAACTTTTTCTTTTTTCAGATAAAGGTTTTCACGCCTTATCAATAATTACATTTTTTATTAATAATTAAAATATTCAATTTAATTTATTGAGTAATTAGTATTTAAATTCATTGATACGGATCCAAGAGGGCTATCTTATGCCATTGAAGAGGGGCAACATTATGAATTTCAAATGGGTCTAAATGAAGTTCAAACACATAAATATAAGATCCAAATGTCATTGGGGCGTGCTCCAATTTATAGGAGGCAGATTTGGTGCTTTACCATCAATTTTGGGCTTATACAACTTTGGTCTTTAACTGTACAAGTCATGTGCTTCATTTAAAAGTCATATGACTCACTTAAGTTGTATTATTAATAGGCAAGGCATGTTGGCTTCTTTTGGGTTTAGTTTTAGTTAGTTTGGTTATTTATTTTAGTCTTTCTTTTGGGCTTTCATTTTAGACCTATAAGATTTATTAATTAGTTTTGTTTTAAGTGTGTTTAATACTTATTTAGGCTTAATTGGCTTGTAAAAGCCCAATAAAATTTATGTAAGGCCATATGAGTATTTAAATTATGGTTTTAAAGAGTGAATTAGGGTTAGCCACCTTATAAATAGGCTAACCTAGGTTGTAAACTTAATTATTGAATCAAATTATAAACTTTTGAGAGTTTTCTCTTGGCTTAGCCGAAATTCTTTAGAGAGATTGTGGGATTGCTTGCTTTCTTTTTTCTTTTTGCATCAAGAATTAGGATTACTTATCAATCATTTGATTGTGGCATTTTTTTATTCTTCTTATCCCGATTATTTACATTTCCATTCACGTGTTGTTTGGGGGTTCAATAGGGAGGCTGTTTGTCTTCTTTGCATTTTGAGATCAAAGTGTATGTTTAAGGGGTTTCGAGTTCTTTAACCTTGGGGTTCTGCATCATTTGGTATCAGAGCCAAAAGAAAGGTAAATTTCTATTTATCTTAGTGTTAGGTTTGTGTTTTCTTTTCTTTGATTTATTTATATTTATGCCAAATTAGGTAGTGATATGTTTTGATTTGTGTGTTTTTTGTGTGTTAAATTTAGCCGTTTCTCTTTCTTACCTTGTGTTTTGATTCATTAAAAAGCCTTAGAAATTGAACTTGAATTTTGAATCTTTGGCATAAAAAAAACCAAATTCTAGTAGTAGTAGCCTTTAGATTAGTGTGTTGAATTTAAAAAAAAAAGAAAAATTGTGGTACTGTTCACAATACTATTCATCGCACTGTTCATGACACTGTTCATAAAAAAAAAGAAGGGAGAAAAACATGCAAGAGAAGAAAAATAGATGAAGAAAAAAAAATTAAGGAGCAAATTGAGCAAGGGTAGTTTATATAGCCTAAAGAAATCCTAATCCTTTCATAAGTGGGAAAAACTAATCCTTTTTGCTTTAGGATTGGGAGGGGTAGCATATACACCTTTTCCAAACACCTTTGGAAATCCTTTAAAGGATAGGAAATACAATCCTTATTGCTTTGGGTTTAGGTTTTCAAAATCCAATCCATACTTGATTTGGAATTATAATCCTAATCCTAGTTAGATAAGGATTTCTGCTTGGCAAATATTTGTGCTATCCATTTATTATCCATTTGTGCCAGTCATTTTTATCATTTACTATCCATTTGTGTGACCATTTTTGGCAACTTTTCCATCATTTGTGTAACCATTTTTGGAAACTTTCCACCATTTGTGCAACTATTTTTGGCAACTTTTCCATCATTAATTTGTGCAACCATTTTTTGAAACTTTTTCCACCATTTGTGTTATCATTTTTGAAAACTTTTGCCATCATTTTGCCATTACTTTGCCATCTTTTTGCCATCACTTTGCCACCATTTTGCACACAACTTGACACACTAATCAAGCTTGTTACATCGTTCGGCATAGTGAATAAATTGGCTCTAAATTGATTTATTTTGCATGTTTTATACTTTATTTAGTTTAATTTAGTATTCTTGTTGATCTCTTTCCTTTGTTGGGTAGAACAACTAGGTTCTAAATTTGGTTTACTTTGTAGTGAATCAAATTCATCCATTTTATTCATATTGTCATTTTCCTTGATTCTTGTTGCTTATTTCTTTGTTTTAGCTAGTTTTTGTTCCGTTTACATTGTTAGGGTATCATTGCTTGTCCAATACTCTAATTTTATTACCATCAAGTGGTACACCACTCTTGTCTGTGTATCACCTCCATTGTGTCTAGAGTTTTCTTTTTTAATTTTGAGCTATCTTTTATTGTTAGTATTATTTCCTTGTTTTCTTAAACGTGCTCAAGTTTTTGATTGGTGATTTACATTCTGAAGTGCAATTTTGAAGTTGCAAGCTTGAAAAAGGCAAGAGAGTTAAAGGACATTAAGAGGGTAAAAGCCAAATTTTGAGTGAAACATGAGTGAATGTGAGGATGTCTTATTACAAGTCCAAGCGACATTTACATCAAGATGAAAGGAATGCGTTTAAGGAAGACATAAAGTTGATAAGGCAAGACCTTAATAATCTAGAATGGTTGGTTAGACAATATTTTGAACCACTCATTAGGATGGAGGAGAGCAAAGCGAAGAGAAAGAAGGAGAAAGTTATCCTAGAAGAAATAATTTGTGAACCTGAAAAGGGTGATATAGATATAGGCTTTGATAGTGCAGTTACTCAAGACCATGAAGAGGAGGTTGTTGATGACCTTGATAAGGAAAAATAGGTTTTGGGTGAAGTTAAAGATGTGGAGAACTTGGTAAATGAGGTTATTTTAGAGGTAGAAGAGAATAATGATGTTGTGTATGATGGAGAAATAATTGAAAGTGAAGAAGTTGTTGATTGTTTGAGTGCAAGTGAAAAAGTTTGCTTAGTTGAGATGGAATATTCACAAGTTACAATTGATTCTCTATTGATTAAAGAGAATGAGTTGCACATGGGAAGTGGAGAAAGTCAAAATCGTACCGCTATATTAAATACTAACCATGTTTTGCATAGTTCTTTTGTTTATAATTTGCAGGATCATGATGAGTTCCTCAATGAAGAAGCATTCATATTATTTCCACTAATGCCGAAGATCATTTATGAAGATGAATGTATTCCTCAAGTGCCAATTTCCAACTATTGTAAGACGAAGATTCGAGGATGAATCTTTTCTAAAGAGGGAGGAAATGATACAGATCCAAGAGGGCTATCTTATGCCATTGAAGAGGGGCAACCTTATAACTTTCAAATGGATCTAAATGGAGTTCAAACACATAAATATAAGATCCAAATGTCATTGGGGCATGCTCCAATTTATAGGAGGCAGATTTGGTGTTTTACCATCAATTTTGGGCTTATACAACTTTGGCCTTTAATTGTACAAGTCATGTGCTTCATTTAAAAGTCACATGACTCACTTAAGTTGTATTATTAATGGACTAGGCGTGTGGGCTTCTTTTAGGTTTAGTTTAGTTAGTTTGGTTATTTATTTTAGTCTTTCTTTTGGGTTTTCATTTTAGGCCTATAAGGTTTATTAATTAGTTTTGTTTTAAGTGTGTTTAAGACTTATTTGGGCTTAATTAGCTTCTAAAAGCCCAAAAAAATTCGTGTAAGGCCATATGAGTATTTAAATTAGGGTTTTAAAGAGTGAATTAGGGTTAGCCACCTTATAAATAGGCTAACCTAGGTTGTAAACTTCATTATTGAATCAAATTATAAACTTTTGAGAGTTTTCTCTTGGCTTAGCTGAAATTTTTTAGAGAGATTGTGAGATTGCTTGCTTTCTTTTCTATTGCATCAAGAATTAGGATTACTTATTAATCATTTGATTGTGGCATTTTCTTATTCTTCTTATCCCGATTATTTGTGTTTCCATTCACGTGTTGTTTGGGGGGTCAATAGGGAGGGTGTTTGTCTTTTTTACGTTTTGAGATCAAAGTGTATGTTCAAGGGGTTTTGGGTTCTTTAACATTGGGGTTCCACATCATTCATACATTAAAGTACAAATAGTTGTGAAGTTAAACTTATGGGATAAATATAAAATAAAATTACAAATAATAATTATATTAAATTATTAGTATTATATATAATAATTGATAAAATCAATTCTTTCAATTCAACTCGATTTTAGAACAATTTGATGTAACTTAATATAATACGGTTCTTAATATGATTCCAAACAAAATATCTAGATTCATTCTAAATAAAGGTGGTAGTACAATTCGATTTTACATTTTTTTGATACTTCGGTTTGGTCAAAATATATTTAAATCTGTGTACACCCTTATTGTTAAGTATGATTACATTTATGAATTGAATATTTATAATTTTTATCAATTTGAAGTACTATTAATATTTATCAATTTGAAGAGTCAGTTGTTCACCTTTATCGAGATTGCCCATTGATGAAATCAGTCTGGGAGAAAGCCAATCTTACTCACCTTTGCAACCTTGCTGGTAATTCTTTTAAATTTTGGTTTATTAATGTTATAGCCTATTGCTCTCTGGAAGAAATTGCTCGGTTCTGCACTATTTGTTACCGTATATGGGTTACAAAAAATAAATTTCCATGAAGGTTTGCCTATTGATCCATCAAGAATTGTATTTTAGGCTTCAAACTTGATTAATTCATCTAGTAGCAACAGTTTCTATTCTATGAAATCTGATACTATTTTACCTATTTTGTAGATTATGTCGTCTAATACTAACCCTAGCCCTTTATCTCCTAGTTCGACCTCCTTTCCTCAATCAGTGTCTTCACGATGGTTGCCACCACCTCCTGGTACTGTTAAACTAAACTGTGACACTGGTTTTTTGGGGAAAGGTAGAATTGCTCTTGGCTGCGTTTTCAGAGACAACAATTGGGATATTTTAGCATGTACTTATAAAATTTTTGTTGGAGATTGGAGTCCCATTTTAACTGAAGCTTCGGCAATCTCTTTTGGTCTTCGTCTTGCCTATAATCTATCATTCTTTCATGTGTTGGTTGAATCAGATTGCAAATCTGTCATCGATAAGTTGAATGCTTGCTCTCTTCAAAGAAATGGCCTTGGGATGGTTCTTGATGACTGTTATGCCTTCATTAGGAGATTAGCATATTTCTCTTGGTGTTGTTTTCCTAGATCTGCTAACAAGCCTGCTCATGCTTTGGCTAAGTTTGATTTTGGATCCTACGAGGAACTCATTTGGGTTGAATAGTGTCCTCTTTTTTTTTAAATCTTGTTGCTCAAGATGTTCTCTCCTCTGTTTCTTAATGAAAGTTCCCTTTTCTATCAAAAAAATAAAAATATTGATTTTATAATTCATGGTTATTATTAGATTTAACTTACTGTTACCATATTTGTGGGAATGAAGGTGCATTTTTCACCAATATTTTGAAACTCGATTTGACCCAAACGGTCGAACCAATTGGATCATGATTCGGTAAGAAAACTGGATCGGTCCAACATAAAACTCAAAAAAAGAAAAAACTCAATTTGAACCAGGTTGAATCGAAAAACTCGGGTTGAACTGGATTGGACTTCAAAAACTTTTCAAAAAAATAAAAAATAAAAAATAAAAAAACGGTTTGCTTATTTTATTATATCACATACATGTGGTTGGAGAATTATAGATTTATATAATTTGATTTATTTTTCTTATTATAATTAATAAAATTTTAATTTTTACCCCACTCAATCAAGCTTGTAAAATATTTTTGCATGAAACTATACATTTTTCTGTATAGTTCAGTGTTATTAATTACATCTATTCACCAAATGTGTGGTAATTTATACATATGTTAAATGAATTTATTTGAATGTTTGTGTTTGATATTATGTGGATTTATTTGAAATATTTATTACTTAAGACAATTTATTTGATTTTTATATTTACAAAATTTTTTGGACTTAAAATTAATATTTTTATATTGATATTTTATAATTAATAGATTTTTGAATATATTTTTACATATTACATATTTAATTTTTTGTAAATAATTATATTTTAAAAAAAAAACTCCGAGTCGATCTAGTTGAACCAATTGATCGATGACTCAGTTGGCAGGCCGAGTTTTAAAATATTGTTTTTCACTCATGAATGTAATTCTCTCTCTCTATTGTTTTAATATATATATATATATATATATATATATATATATATATATATATATATATATATATAATTGTCACTTTTCACATAAGATATCAATATTAAGGTACTAATTGATTTTGCTAATTTGAATAGATTAAAATGTCTCCTCATAGCAAAGTATGTAAAAAAATAAATCTTAATTAAATTATTAATATTTTATTGATATTACATAAAACATAAAATTTAAAAGTACATATGGCATGTTATTTTAAATTTAAAAAAGTGACAATTTTGTGAGATGACATGAGTATCACTTATAACAATAGAATAATTACCTGGTAACAAATGAATGTTTAAAATTGCATTAAAAAAAAAAAGAAATTAAAGGCTTAAAAAACATTGCGGGTCCTTACAAGAAATTTTGATGGTGTGAAATTTTAATCTAGAAATTAGTGCCATAATTACTGCGACAACCTTATACTTCCTCCTAAAAATAGAAAGATGTTAATGCTATGTAACCTTTGCTGTCCATATATATGTCCTTAGTGGTGGATCCATAAACAAGAAGAGGATCAAGTTGATGACCAAGTCATCAATGAATCGTAACTTCTTCTTCTGCTAATTATAAGAAATCTTATTTTTAATTAATTCTAAATATATCAATTAGGGTTCCTGTCATCCATAATTAGCACAAATAAGTATGGTCTTTGCTAACAAAATCTACAATCATAAATGTTAAATACTTAACCTAAGATTCCCCAAACAAAAATAAATTAATTAATTAACCTAACATTCAATACTGAAGACTTAATTCTATATATTCCAGTTATGGATTCCAAGAGTGTGTTATTATTATTAGGCGTTCTTGCTTTAACGTCGTCTCTTGCTTTAGCAACAGATGCTGACCCTCTTCAAGATTTCTGCGTAGCAGACAATACCACAGGTAATCTTCTACAATATCTGCAAAATTTGCATTTGGTTACTATGTTTATATATCGATTAGCTAATATTTTGCCCTAATTTTGACTTTTCTATCAAATATATATATATGTATATATATTTCATAAGTGCCAAATATATATGCTCTTAAATTATGCAAAATAATACAAATTTATTTTTAAACTATGTTTTGGCACAAAAATGTTTATGTTATTATCAAACAGCCTCGCATTTATCTCTGCAGTTTTCAAATCACTTTACGGTTGTTTTTATTTATTGTTAAAAAATGATTTATATTTACCATCACTGTTATATTTATGGATGGGTGCAGTGCATGGGAATGGGTATGCATGCAAGGACCCAAAGAACGTAGGAGCAAATGATTTCTCAATGAGTGGGCTGCACATAGTAGCCAACACATCAAACCCTTTTGGTTCAAAGGTGACTTCAGTTTCAGTATCACAAATCCCAGGCCTAAACACCCTTGGGATTTCTATGGTTCGTATTGATTTCGCACCTTATGGCGTTAACCCTCCACATATTCACCCACGAGCCAGTGAAATTTTGACTGTTTTGGAGGGTAAATTAGAAGTTGGTTTTGTTACTTCTCATCCAGAGAGTCGTCTTATCTCCAAAATTCTTAATCAAGGTGATGTTTTTGCTTTCCCTGTTGGCCTTATTCACTACCAGAGAAACAATGGCTCTACCAAGGCTGTTGCTATCGGTGCACTCAATAGCCAAAACGGCGGTGTCGTTTCTATTGGCCCAACGCTTTTTGGTTCAACGCCTGAAATCCCTACTGATTTGCTTGGTAAATCTTTCAAGGTTGACTATAATGTCATTTCTCAGCTCAAAAACCAATTCTAGATGTTTTCATGTCATTTAATTATGCTTCTTTTTCTTTTGTTTCTGTTTGTTAGTTTCTATTGTCTAAACGGATTAACTAATTTTCCTGTTAAATTTTTGTAAAGCAAACATTATCAAAGGCAGTATCTTTGTTTAGCCTTTTGTTGTTGAGTAATATATTAGAAAAAAAGAACTTATATAATTCTTAGATTACTGAAATTTCATATGCGATATGAATTTTTGGAATTTAGTTTTTTATATCGCATTTCCAAAACTTAGTTTAGTATGTTTTCGGAAATAATTTTGTTTTCGATTTTTGATTTTTTTTCCTTAAAAATGAAACCAAAACATGATCGGCAAATTTATTATCATTTTAATTTATGTAAAAATTTAAAAAATAATTATCACATACAAAAATAGAAATTAAAAAACTTCAAAATATGATTTTTAGAATTTTTTTTATCAATAATACTTTATCTTTATTATCGCCATCGCTACCACCATAATACCGCCACTGCCACTGCTGCAGCCATCACCACTAGATTACCGCCATTGCCACTGTCACTATCACACCGACGCCGCCGCCGCCACCACCATACCGCTGCCACCGCCACACCACCAGTCATTGTTGTCACTACCACCACCGCCACCGCTACTATTGCCGTTGCCACCACCACCAGACTATCGTCGCTACCACCACCACACTACCATTGCCGCTACCGTCGCCATCACCACTTCCACCACCACCATCTTCATCGCCGTCATCACTGAAATTATTATTATAATATAGATGAATAATTAAAAAATATATATGAATAACTAAAAAATATGATATAGTTTTTAAATATATAAAATGATTTTTTTTAAAATAGATAATAAAAATTTAATTTTTGAATTTTAAAAAATAAAATACTAAAAATCTATAATTTTACCTAACGTATCCTTAATTATCGAAGGTTTTGATTTAAGAGAGTGATGAAACCAAGTGCTTCTCAAATTTACTTAAAAAAAGCAATGACTACAAAGCATCGTTTTTGGCCTTTTGCTTAATTAATACAAAGTTCTTTTAAGTTTACAACATTATAAATTTTGAGGCAAAAGGCAAATTAATACAAAACATCATATTTTTTTTGCCTTTGCTTAATTAATATCTTCAGGAAATTATTTAATTTCTACTTTTCATATAATCCAAATAGTATTTGTTATTCAACTCATGCAACTATGTATTATATTTTTTTTAAAAAAAATCAAATCATAGAAATTGATAATTAATCATATGGTTTTTAACCATTAAAGTGATAACTCTTGCAATCAATAATGATAACTGAAAAACATAAATTAAAGTTTTCATCATTCCCAACAACCAATCAAGATAAGTATATGATATGAGATCTTTCTTATCTAAATTTGGTTTAAATAAATTTAATAAATCAAATCAATAATATATTGTCATATCTATAAAATGGATTAAAAAAAAGTAAAATGATAGTTAACATGCATTGATAATAATATATTCTTGGCTCGATTCATACAACTTGGCTTGAAAATTTACAAAAATTTTCTGATAATATATGTCGATTTTAATTCCAAATTTACAAGTGATATTTATAGATACTGGATCCTGAGATAGCTTTTGATTAGAGTTATCTAATGAGAAAGTCATTTCTCATAAATAGATAAGAAACAAAAATGCTAGACTTTCTTCCAGATTTTATGGTTTCAAAATATTTTTGAACTCTCGTGCGGATTTTAAATGTTTAAAAATCTTTTTTAGATTTTTCCCTTTTTTTCTCTGTCAGTACGGTCAAAATGGGTTTTAAGATTTTTAAAAAAATGATCAAAGCTAAAGTCAAAAGAGCGTGAGTCACTCCTTTGACTCACAGGTCAATTCCATGACTCAGGGATTTTTTATTTTTGATATTATTTAATAAATTATTTACATTACAAGAAAATTCTCAATTACTGATGGAAAATTACCGACAGAAACTTCCGTAGGGAATATTGTCTGAAAATATGTATATTTTCGTCGTAAATAATGGAGGGAAAATTTGCCATCCAATTTACCGACGGAAATTAGCGACGGATTTTAAAATATCCGCCGTAAATTTGGCGTAAATATTTCACGTCTAAAATTTTACACAAAATGTACCGACGGAATTATTTTCCGTAGGTAAATTACCGACGGAAAATTTCCGTCGTTAATGTACCCACGGAATTATGTTTCCATAGGTAATTTCCTACAGAAATTTCATTCCGTAGGGAAATTTTAAAAATTGAAAATTCATTTTGATTCTCTGACTTTAATTTAAAACCATGAAATTATAAATTTTAGTGTAAGTCAATTAATTAATTAATTTATAAGTTAATCTAAACTAAACTAAACTAAATACTATTTAGTTAAGTCCCTAAACTTCTAAATTTTCTCAATTAGAGGTTTTTCTGACAGACCAATGCATGAGGCTCCATAATTTAATTTTAATTTTAAGTTCTAATGAAAACATTTTAAAATTCAAAGTATAATTTAATTGAACAAAAAAATAGGAGTTGAAATATTTTTTTTTCAATTTTGACAATATTGTTTTTTCTCTAAAAACTTATCTTCAAAAAAGTAGCTTATTTGAGCAAAATTTAGAGATTTAATAATTCAGTTAAATAAAAATCAGAGATTCGAGGACTGAGCTGAATAAAATTTCATTTAAAAGTCATAATGTTATTTTTCCTATCTTTATTAATTGAAATTCATATCCAAGGAAAGAGAAATTCGAAAGGAAAGGCAGAAAAAACATCAAAACAAACAAATCTTGTATTATTATTTATCACTGATATAAAATTTCCAATTTTTACTTTCTAAAATAATATAATATAACAAAAAATGGAGTTTTATTAAGTGTGGGGCTCACACCCATCGAACGAGAAGTGTTAAAAGACAAAATTAAGTTTTGTTTTTGGATCATATGATTGCCTCCTCCTTCTCCTAATCCCTCTTCCTTCAACTGGGTATTTATTTACATTCTCTTCAATCATATCAATTCTCTCTAACATTTCCAGTTCAGAAAGTAAGAATCTTTGGATTCTCCTGAATCAATCCACTTTTCGTTCAAGTTTCTGATTAATATGCATATAAATCTTTTTTGATTGAATCTCCTTTTGCATGTTGCAGATATCCCTTAATCATCAAAGGAGATTTCTCAATTAGAAGAAGAAAAGGTAATGGTTTTAATGTTTTGAATAGCGAATTTTGAGGATTACCCATATGGAAAGTAATGGTTTTAATGTTTTGGAAGATTTTGAATTTTTTATTTTTTATATAAAATAATCTGTTTTATTGTATTCAAATAAAAAATAATTAATGTAGATACATAAGTAAATTATTTGAAAATTTAAAAAATAAATTACACTACTCCAAAATATAACATCAAACTATATATATAAAATTAAAACCCCAAAAAGTTCAAAAGCCCTAACCTCTCTTCTAACTCTCTCTCACAAATTCTCTGCTCTCCTCCCTCAATATCGACAGCTGCCGCTCTCCCTTACAATCTCACATCCACCGGTCTCTCTCGCCGTCGTCATATGCCTCCGCCATTTTGCTGCTTGTCATCTCAATCTTCACTGGTAGATCTGACTTGCAAGTGCTTTACTGATTTTTCATATTTTATACATCCTGGTTCTCATTCTCGTCCCATTCTTCTCATCTATATTTTCTTGATTTGGACAGTCACCGGACTCACTGCCGGTGCCGATTGGTTGTAGTTCCCTCTTCTCCCTTCGATTGTGAGTCATGACTTCTCTAATTTTGCATGTTTAGCTTGCTATTTTTTACTATTTCATCTCTTCGATGGATTGCATTTTCATTTCTTTTGTTATTTCTTTAATTTTCGTTTTTGCTTCTTTGCTGTTTGTTTAGGGCTTGGGTCATAATGAACTTGTATCTTTTGTGTTAAGTTGGCCATCTAAATAGGTTTACAGTGAGCCTATCGCTGTACCTGCATGACTAAATTCTAGGTTCAGTTGGTCTTGGGAGTTTTTAAATATAATACTCTGAGAACATAAACTAACTTGATTTTTTCAGTTTTGCTAAATCATGTTTTCAGCCAATGGGCTGCTCTCAAATCCTTTCATAAAAGTTCTCTTCGAGAACTACAATGGTGTCCCCTGTCTCAGATAGTCACTTGCTCAGATTATGCGTTTTCAGCATGATTTCATTATGCTATGATGCCTACTGAACTGCGAACAAGGAACCTGCTGTCAAGCCTAAACTTTATTTTCATCACCTTAGGCATTGGCGTATCTGTTTGGTTGTTGATCATGTCAAATTGCCTTTGTTGTGTCAGGCAGATTACATATTAATAAACAGATGATGTTTTTGTTCAGTTCTTTGACATGAATAATTAATTGCTTTATGTTCTTGTGAACCCAAAGAATGTCACTTTTTCAGTTAATGCATGAATTTCTTTCCCTTCTTTCGGGTAGTTGTTATTTTGTGGCATTGTCTTTGTGCAGATCTATATGTTGTATTTTGTCATTTGTTTTTCTTACTTCCTGTACTGGATTGTCTTTTCTGCAGATATCTGCTTAGAAGAAGTGCTCTGGAACTTTTTATGGTTGACCGGTCAAACTACTTTGATTCTGGGGTACATTTTGACTCATTCTTAGCTAATTTCATACTTTTCATTTATGTAAAATGAATTCTGACCAAGAACCTTTCGGTGGTTAAACTAATTGTTCCCAGAGTACTGAGGGGAGAATAAATGCTTATCGAGCTTTGTTCAACTACGTCATCCTCATTTTAACAATATTTATCTGGCAACCCAGGTTTGCCACTTCTCTTTTGACTTGTATATTTCTTCAATTACTCAACTGATTACCGGTGTGCTCACATGCACTCTAGAATGTTTGTTTGTTTGATGAAACTTTATCTGGTTAATCAGAAGCCTTTGCAGTTGTATTTATAATGTCTAATGTATATTTGGCTGCAGAGACCAGAACAGCTATTGAAGAGAACGCAACTAATGGAGCGCTGGGCTAGGTGGGAGGTATGTAGTGGACTTAATCTATATCTCAATCTTGCTTCTAATTTAAATCCTGACCGGCTAAAAATGTTTCAAGAGAGATATTCTAGCTTTGATGATCCAGTCATCCCAAAGTTTCATTACAGTTCTCATTACTCTAGTGCTGGGACAGTAAGTTTTCTTCCATATCGCTCACCGAAAAGAAGTGATTAATTTGGATGAAATATTTGATAGTACGATAGGCTTTTGAATATATATAACATTTTTCCCACGTACAATTTTCTCCACATTGGCATCTGAATCCAGTTCCATTTGCTGAGAGCCCTTTTTCACTAAATAGAATCATTTGGTTAGATTTTATCTCTATTTTTTACCTTTTGGAGATGGAAGGTTTTGTTTTGATACTACATACGTTACATTGAATTTTGTACTTTCAGGTCATGGTCAAGAAGATGCTGTTGTTGATGACACTAAAGCTGTACTACCTAAAGGTAAAACTTATATTTAACAGTATACTATATATTTAAATTGAACTAGCAATGGCTTATTTTATTTTCATGTTGTTTCATCGAATTATGTTGCATGAATTGCATAACAGAAATGTTAATATGGATTTAACCTTATTTTTTGATATCTTTAAGATTCTTACATCTGCTTTTAGTATTTCATAATTAATTAATTAACCAACTACTTATGCCCATTATAACTAATTAATCATTGTTGAGTTACAACTCATAATATATATGGATATTGTGCATCAAACTATGCAATGATGGGTCAGCTGATTTTTAAATCAGACAGTTATAGCTTTGGAGTGGTTCTCTTGGAGCTCATTATTGAGCTTATATATATCTAAATTACAATTTTATCATTTAAAGTAGAACTGATGAGCTTATATGTATCTAAATTACAATTTTAATTTAACAGGGGAGATTTTGGGTACTTTGCGGAGGTATGCTTCAAGGCTTTTGGAGATAGGGTGAAATATTGGGTGACACTAAATGAGCCAAATGTGGTTGCCGAATATGGGTACTATAGTGGTATACATGCACCTGGCAGATGCTCTTATCCAGGTGCCAATTGTACAGTTGGTGACTGTCTTGGAACCTTATCTTGTTGCTCATAATATGATTTTATCACATGCCACTACTACTCATATTTACGGTGCTGACAGTTTTGTTTTTATATTGTCTTTGACGAGAATACCCCCTTGATTGTGCTAAAATTAATTTGCATTTACCTTTAGCTTGATAGACTGAGTGGTGAGTACATCATATTCTAATTCTTTATGGGATCTTTCGTTTGGACGGTAATTATTGTCACTTCCCAGGCTGTTTCCACGACCTTAAACTGCCATCATTGGCCTTAGAGATACTGATCTTGTCCCTCAGTTGGTTTAATTGTGTCATGGGTAAGTCATTTCTTCTTTTGGAAATCTATTAAGTTGTCATGTTGCCCAAATCAATTATTGTCTATTGCCAAAACATGCAGTTTTGAAATGATTATCTATCAACCATCATTGATTGTCATAAGGAATGAAATGATTATCATTTCAACTATTTTGAGTTGCAAATTTGATCACTTGGCCTCCCTTGTCCACCCCTCTCCAATTAGTTGCATATTTGAAATTTTCTTTTAATTTGCATGAATTGCAGTAGATTCTGACTTTGGCATGCTGGTTTTTGTCACATTTAGAACATTTTTTTTATAGTATGTATCATTGGGCGTTTGGCTTCTGGAGGTGAAGATTGTAACATCTAAGGTACTGTTTTTCTGTGCTTCTTGTTTCATCCCATATGGAACAACATGTGACTTGTTGTCCTTAATTTTCACATCTCTTGCTTCTCTTCAAATTAGGCAGTAGCCCCTGCTCTGCCTTTCTGTGGTGGTTGTGGTTCATTTGATCTACTGTGGAGACTAGAGTTAATTCATGGGCACAGAGTTAGGTGTATGATCTTAACTACAATATGACCCCTTATCATCTGTTTTTACTGATTTCATGTAGTAAATTAAATCAGATAGTTTTCATGTTTTCAGCATGTCATCTTCCTGCTTCATGCTTTGCATTATATGTTCGAAGTTGTCCAATTTGGTATCTTCAATTGGTGCATTTATGCATCTGTGAAAATATTTTTTCATGTATGTACTGTTAATTGGGGTGGGTGGCAGCAATAGTATTAAATATGTATAGCTCGAATTATTTGATAATTATTAAAAATTTATAATAATTTAAGTGACGGTAAAGTGACGGATAATTCTGTCGCTAATTTTTCCATATTTCCCGACGGAAATATCCGTCGCTAATTTGCCTACGGGATATGACAAACAGTAGGCAAATTTACCTACGTAATGCTTATTTCTGTCGGTAAATTTACCTACGGAATACTTATTCCATCGGTAAATATGACAAATTACGACAATTTTTTGGTCTTTACATTTCAATGGAATTAACGACGGTACATGTTTTCCGTCGGTAAATTTACCGACATCAGTCGAAAAAAGTGCCAACAACCAAATCTCCTTCGCGGGTTTTCGTCGCTAAATTCCATCGGTATTTTTGTTTTCTTACGTAAATTTACTTATTTTCGTCGTGAAACTGCATTTTTCTTGTAGTGTTAGAGATCAAGTGCTATAGAAAAAAATAATTAGAAAACTAAAGTTCTGGAAAGCGGCAACCCTGTGTACCAATTTTTGATAGGTAGGACCTAGCAATTTTTGCTTAAAAATTGCATAGAAAACGACATGGTATAGTCCCATTTTCCATATAGGGAAAAACGACGTCATTTCGGATATGAGCAAATGGAATCGTTTTAAAGCTGGGAGATGCGACAGATTTGAATAAATGAGGTGGGATCCACATATCACAAAACAACACTTACAGTTGCCATTTTTTGTACATTTTTTTAAAACCAAAATTTCATAGCTCTAGTTTAAGTCTTTCTAGTTTCCGATTCCAATATGATTTATGTTGAAACGACGTTTATTTAGATTTGAGTTTTTGCATTCATAAATGGACCTACATTGGTGCTGGATCATTATATACTGACATTAAAGTTGTTCATACAATTGCAAGATTTGCATCATTTATATATATGCATGCATTTTTGTGTATTTATATATATAATTTTTGAAAAAAAATAAGTAAATGGAATGAGCGCTTTATTGTAAATCTCATTGATTTTAAATCGCTAATAAATTTCACAATTATGAATATATTTCTATTTTTTATATAATTATATTTTTTAAAAGTAAAATAAAAATTGAATATTAATTAATTTAAAAAATTACCAGCTTTCAACTATTTAAATTACAAGTAATTTTTCTCTTTCTTATTATTCAAAATGGAAAAAAATTATTCTGCTTTAAAAAATAATAATAAATGGACAATTTCTTTTTTGGTGTTTACATTCTTTTGCATTTTTTAAAAAATTTTGTATAGAAAATGACAACAGTCAGTGCCATTTTCTAACATGTGGGCCGCATCTCATTTCTTCAAATTTGATGCGTCTTCCAGCTTCAGAACAATGCCATTTGCTTATATCCGAAATGATGTTGTTTTGCCTTATATGAAAAATGGCTCTATACCTTGCAGTTTTTTGTGCAATTTTTAACCAAAAATTGCTAGGCCCCACCTACTAGAAAATGGAACATAGGGTTGCCATTTTCTAGCACCCTATTATTCTAATTATTCTTTGGGGGAATATTTAATTAAAAAGGATAGATTTAAAGGGGGATTCTTTTATCTCTGTCTTTCTCTCTCGCTCCTTCTTTGATATTTTCTCTTTCTCTCACTAAAAACAACTCTCTGTAACTTGAAACCAAGAGTAGAGGAAGGAAAAAAAAGCCATAAAGCATAGGGATTCCATAGTCTATGAGAAACTAACACTAAAGATAATATTCATGAGCCCTAAATCCTCTTAATCCAGTATTTGATTTCAATATTATGTTGTAAATATCCACTTTCTATTTTATCATATTTATTATTTGATTTTGTTTCAATTTTTTTAATCCTTTAATTTCATTATGTAAAATACTTTATTTCTTGCTATGTGTGTTTATTTCATTCATTAATTCATAAAAACCAATTTAAATCATACAAAATGATTGATTTAGTGTATATTTGGATTTACTATTTATCATCTTCAATCTTCACCCTCTCAAATTCTCAATTTTGATTTCCTTTTTTTTTTGGTTTCTTCTCTATTTAAAACAAGTTTTAATCATATTTTAATGAGTTTTAATAAGGTTTTTGGGCATTTTCATGCATTTTATGGATTAAAATTGCATTTTGGTTGTTTTGGTTGGATTTTGGCGTTGTTCCAGTGTTGGGAATCAATTTCTAGGTTGAGTCACGGTGTAAAGACCACACTAGTCTATCCGGATTACTGTTATTTATCTTAATATTTTAAATGCATATAATACTAGCGATATATTTTATGTCACATAATTAGTTACTCTTCAACTACATAATTCATACATTAGAACAAGTTACATAAACATATACTTTGTTACATTATAAATATATTTTGAGTTTATAATAACAAAACATGTTCATTACATATTTTTCATAAGATTTACATAACTTAAAGAAAAAAGCAGTACAATTAGACATCCTAACTCCTCTTCCTAGTTGGTGTTGGCCTTGTCCCTGAAGCGACAACATATCTTGAACCTACAAGGATAAACACCCGTGCTAAGCTATAAAGCTTAGTGGGGAACAATACATATATGAACAACCACTTACAGTGATTGTTTCCAAGCACATAATGAATAGCATTAATATTAACAAATGGAAATCAATATGCAAGGATCACAATGTAACTCCACATATCACTTAATATAACATCAATCGTGTATAATGAACAATCAAATTACTGCAATTATTACACATATATTTATATATATATTGTTCAATTCATACTGTACATTGCCTGCTAAAGTCTTATGAGTGTGGATAATGGGTGATACTGCACTGTAGTACCCAAAGGTATGAAACTATACTGTACTATCTGACCGATCAAACGGACCCAAACGGGGTCGCATCATAGGGACCTATATGAGGTCGAATCATAGGGACCTGTATAAGGTCGAATCATAGGGACCTGTATAAGGTCGAATCATAGGGACCCAAATGGGGTCGAATCTGTAGCAGCTGCGACTGTAACCCTATAGGCATGCCTATCTATCCACAATCAAGTTCTATGTGCAAGCAAATAATCATATCTCATGTATCATTTGATTCATAGTATACAATTTATCATATGGTATGATAACTCAAATAGTAAATTAATATTCTTTAACTATCATGCCACAATCAAACATATATGTAAATAATTAGCATAATCCAACCATATTCAAATAAACATTTCAATTTATCAATTACTATAACTTTATCCTTATGTTGCCTATACATTTCATATGTTTATAGTTGTGCATTGTCATATATTGCATATTTAAGGTGAACTATATAATTGAGGAAAAAGTAGTTGATCTTATGTCATGAAAGGGATCTTAACTTTCAAGTTTTAGCTTATGAAGGAGGGTCACGGTTACTACCAAAATCATGGTAACCAGGGCCCAAAAAATAATATATGGGTCATGGTTACTACCAAATTCATGGTAATCGTGACCTAATTGCACTTTCAGGTCTCGACTACGCTAGACTACCTGACGGTCATTACCGAATGAGTAATAACCGTGTTATAAACTTTTTAAAGGGGTCACGGTTACTATGAAATGTTTAGTAACCGTGAGGTAGGTCTTCTTTAGGTTCTGGACTGAAAACTGGGGTACCTCACGGTTACTATGAAAAACCTAGTAACCGTAAGGCCCAAATCGCCCAGACACAGATTTTATATCTCAACTTCTACGCCATATTTGACCACTTAAAAATCATTTTCAGGGAAAGTTATCTTCTACAAAGTTGTTTCTCTATGTCTCTAGTTTCTAAAAAACCAAATATCACTCAAATATGATTTCTAAATCTCAAGATATTTGCTAAAAACTGAAGACTGTTCTTATAGGACGGACAGTAGGGCTCTGTCCACTTATAGCTCATTTTCAGACACTCTAGAGATAGATTTAGATCCCAGTTTCTTCCACAACATTGTATATCTATATGTATAGTTTCCAAAACATCAAAAATAAACCCAATAAGAACTTTAAATCTCAAGTTATTCACTAAAAACCGAAGACTGCTCCCAAAGATAGAGGCAGCCATCAAGACCCGGATTCAAGCCTATTTTTATCTATCATCCAAATCGATTAAGGGGTCATGTTCTTCATATAAATTGAAGATATTTGAGTCTAGTTTCATATACAACTAGAATTTATCAATTTAAATCTCTATAACTCAAGATATAATTAAAATAGTGATGACTAGTCCTGTGAACTTTAAAACAGTTTTCACTCTTTTAAAGAGAACTTCCTAATTTTGAAGTTCAATCATATTTATCCTCAATTTTTCATGGTAATAACATGTTATAACATCAATTATCTCCCTAAAAACATCATATGCATATAAATCACACACAAAAATCATGAAGAGTTCCCATACCTTGTTTAGCTATTCCCTCCTTCTTCCTTTCTATCTTTGCTTCCTTTCTCTTGATAACTTCTTCTTCTTCATACCCAAGATTCCACAAACAAACATTTATTTACTATATCAATTTAATTTCTCACACTTAAACCAAAAGAAGAAGTAGAAAAGAAGAAAGCTTTATCTTTGTATAGCCAAAACCTAACTTTTCACTCTACACCTATTTTAAACAACCATGAGGAAGATAATTTGAGAAAAGGAAAAAGGGTTGTTCTCCCTTTTGGTTTGAGATGGCCGGCCACCACCCTTCAAAGAAAGAAAACTAAATTGTTTCCTTTCTTTCCTAGCCTCACAATTGCTTAATTCCCATTGGTTCTTAAAAAAGATCTTACAAAAGATCACTTTAATCCCTCTTTAATCTTATATCTCTTACTTTAATCTCTCATCTTCCTTTATTTCTAATTTTACCACAATTTTTTTACTTTGTCTTTTCAATCAAGTCCCTAATTTTTAAATTTTCTTTAATTAATCACATAATTAACTTTTGTCCCAAGCAAAATGACCATCTATTTCTCTTAGGATATCATGAGGGGTATTACAATTCTCTCCCCCTAAAAAAATTTCGTCCTCGAAATTCATATCTGTACATCAGAAACAGTATCCTATAGTCATATAACACTACTTTTGCTATACTTCTGGCTATACTCATATATCTATCTCACTTATCTTATGTTCTTTACTGTCTTTACTGGCTCCACCAGTTCTCTGCTTATTTCATATACATTTCTATACTGTATCACACTTGAATTCAATCTATCTCTTCTCTATCTTTTTATACCTAGAACACTTCCTTGATTTTGTCTTTGTTTTGATTTTCTTTTCTTATAACTCTATCTCCAAACGAAGATGATTTAATCAGACGATCATATCATTACTATGCTCAGCGTATATCTTGTCAAGTTCCTTTTGCAGTCAGGGTCAAGTGCATGTCATATGATGCTGTGTTATGACTGATTGATGCTTAATGTATGCAATGAAGTGAAAATATGCAATGTACATGTTTGCCCCATTCCCACTATGGAATATTTTATCAAATGCCCATGACTGTTAAGGAAACATTGATAGGTTTACAGAGCATAGCAATTAACCTCAAATTTTTCCATAATAACTCCACATATATTTGCATATATATAGTTATATCTTAGTTTAATAATCTATTCTATAGACATAATCCTTGATATACATGTACTTAACCTTTATACCCTTTTCATGTACCATAAAAAATAGTTTCTATACCTATCCTTTACTTTCCAATTCAAACCTAGAATCTCATTTCTATACCTTCATATACATATACATATTCCATTATCCAAAATCTATCAATATTCGACTGGCATATTCATTATAATTTAATAAATACTTATCATTATCATATTCACTGCTAACCTAATTCATCCTTATCATAGAACTTCTTAATAAACTTGTAAACTTATAATATTATATTCATGATTTAGCAGTGTTCTAATATTAAATGGATGAGTACACATGAGGAGAAATAAACATATAACTGTACACTGTAAGAAGAATAAGGTCATGAATGACCAACAAAGAAAGGCTATAAATCATATACGATTGGGCAAAATAGGAAATTGAGGGCTATACATACATACAAATATATATATATATATATATATATATATATATATATATATATATATATATATTCGATCGACCATGAGGGACTGAGAGTCATGTGTCCAATCGAGCAAAGAAGAACTGGAACTCCTATATCCAATCGGTTAAAGAGGAACTAAAACAATACCATATACCCGATCAGATCAGGAAAACAATATTGAAATTCAAAATCGATCGGTAAAGCAATGCTGAAAAATCATACCCGATCGAGAAAATAAGAAAGGCTAGATAAACATAAACGATCGTGCAAATAAAACAAAGGCCATGCACGGTCGGATAAAGAAAAGAGAAGAACAAATATACCATGAATGGTTGTACAAGGGGAAAGAAGAAAGCTATAAGTGGCCATCCTTAAAGACTCGGTACTCACTAACTAATAAATTCAGATATCTATATTAAGCCTCTCTACCATTACTGCTAACATTTTATCTTGAGATACTATAAAAGGATTTGAGTCACTTAGACTCGAATTGCTAGGCTCATTTAACATACAGATATTATATAATTTTCTCGGTATGTTCTATACATTGAAACTTGTGTAATAATTTCTATGATTAGAAACAATCATGAGCACTATCAATGATACAGATTAATCATACTTTCATGTTTACACTGTACCTATACTTTAAAAATATAATGTTTTCAATCAGTAATATAATCCTACATTCAATTTAGCATCAACAAATTTTTATTTTTCATGAATGTATATGCACATAGGTATATACAAGTGACTTAAGCACAACATCACTTATTCACTCAAGTATACACCAATTATAAACACTATAACATCTTCATATAATTATGTCCATACTCATAAACGGGGAAGCTGCAGTAGGAAACTTTCATAAATACATATTAGCATATATTTATAAAAGCGTACCTATACTACTAGTACTTGCTTAAACACTGTAATATATATTACTCATCGGATTGTGGTCACGTCATTCAATTGCATTAAACTTCTTTTAAATTCTTAATTAGTTCACACAAAAACTTACCTTCATATCCCTTAATAGTTAGGCATATCAATACATAATCATATAAAAATAATACCTAGACTTATATGATCAATATATTATAACCAACAAGATTATTTACACTCTCAAATAATCACTCACTGGGGTCATCATATAACATTTATACTATAATTATTTAAAGGTTATACATAAGCTATATTTATTAAAGTAAAATTCTCTACTTTAAAATATTTATATCTGACAAGGTAAGGCTCTAAAATTGATTAAATGTCTTTATATTTTAGCGGTTTCAAGGATCATTCAAAACCAAAACACTTTGAGTTAACTAGCTAAGCACATTGCATCATATTGTTTAAACTGTAGGTTTAAATTTTTATTACTTGCATTCATACTATGGTTGTTTATTTAAATATGGAAACCTGATAATATTAATACTCATTACATTAATATTTTTATAATTATCATGTACATTTAAATCAGTTATACACCTTATAAAACTCCATCACTTTTTCCTTTATGTGAAATAACCACACGATAAGGTATTTATTATTAATAGCTTGTCGTTACTCTAATAAATGATTTGTTGTTTATAAAATAAACAGTTTGTTATAATATTAACCTTTTAGTTATTTTATTTATAGTCTATTAAATCATATTAGCCAAGTTTAACACTATTTAAAGGCTTTTCATAATTTAACAGCTTACTTCGACTACACAATTATCTCTTACCATGAACTAAATTATTGTGACTGAAACCTATCATCATATATTCCTATTTAAAATTATCATGTTAACTACATAAGATCAAATTCATATAATTACATAAGCTTATTCTAATACACAAGCTAATCTTATTTTGAGATTAACTTTCCATTTTAATATTCTCATACCCTAATCCTATACTTCTCTACCAATATATCATGATCAAATAATATAAGCATACATATGTAAATATAATATTGCAAGTAAGCATCCAAAGTTAAACTCGCCCCTCCTCACATCTTATGTTCTAAACCATTACTATCAATCAATACTTACGTGCTTGTTCGCGTACTTACTATTTAAACATGTTCTTTTAACTTATATTAAATTTTATAATAGGGTACCTATATAGCTTAATACATCTTTAAACTATACCGAAACAAGAGAGGGACAAGCTATATTAAGCCAACACCAGACAACAATCTTCTATAACTACTTATTTCATACTCTTATTGGCCAGAACCGCCTAAATCAAGGCGCTCTGATACCAAAAATGTAAGTACCACACTAGTCTATCTGGATTACTATTATTTATCTTAATATTTTAAATGCATATAATACTAGTGATATATTTTATGTCACATAATTAGTTACTCTTCAACTACATAATTCATACATTAGAACAAGTTACATAAACATATACTTTGTTACATTATAAATATATTTTGAGTTTATAATTACAAAACATGTTCATTATATATTTTTCATAAGATTTACATAACTTAAAGAAAAAAGCAATACAATTAGACATTCTAACTCCACTTCCTAATTGGTGTTGGCCTTGTCCCTGAAGCGACAACATATCTTGAACCTACACGGATAAATACCCGTGCTAAGCTAAAAAGTTTAGTAGGGAACAATACATATATAAACAACCACTCACAGTGATTGTTTCCAAGCACACAATGAATAGCATTAATATTAACATATGGAAATCAATATGCAAGGATTACAATGTAACTCCACATATCACTTAATATAACATCAATCGCGTATAATGAACAATCAAATTACTGCAATTGTTACACATATATTTATATATATTGTTCAATTCATACTGTACATTGCCTGCTAAAGTGTTGTGAGTGTGGATAATGGGTGATACTGTACTATAGTACCCGAAGGTACGAAACTATACTGTACTGTCTGACCGGTCAAGCAGACCCAAACAGGGTTGCATCATAGGGACCTATATGAGGTCGAATCATAGGGACCTATATAAGGTCGAATCATAGGGACCTGTATAAGGTCGAATCATAGGGACCCAAATGGGATCGAATCTGTAGCAGCTACGACTGTAACCCTATAGGCATGCCTATCTATCCACAATCAAGTTCTATGTGCAGGCAAATAATCATATCTCATGCATCATTTGATTCATAGTATACAATTTATCATATGGTATGATAACTCAAATAGTAAATTAATATTCTTTAACTATCATGTCACAATCAAACATATATGTAAATAATTAGCATAATCCAACCATATTCAAATAAACATTTCAATTTATCAATTACTATAACTTTATCCTTATATTGCCTATACATTTCATATGTTTATGGTTTTTAATTGTCATATATTGCATATTTAAGGTGAACTATATAATTGAGGAAAAAGTAGTTGATCTTATGCCACGAAAGGGATCTTAACTTTCAAGTTTTAGCTTATGAAGGAGGGTCACGGTTACTACCAAAATCATGATAACCGTGGCCCAAAACATAATATAGGGCTCACGATTACTACCAAATTCATGGTAACCATGACCTAATTGCACTTTCGGGTCTGGACTACGCCAGACTACCTCACGGTCATTACCGGATGAGTAATAACTGTGTTATAAACTTTTTAAAGGAGTCACGATTACTATGAAATCTTTAATAACCGTGAGGTAGGTCTTCTTTAGGTTTTGGACTGAAAACTAGGGTACCTCACGGTTACTATGAAAAACCTAGTAATCGTGAGGCTCAAATCGCCCAGAGACAGATTTTATATCTCGACTTCTATGCCATTTTTGGCCACTTAAACATCATTTTCAGGGAAAGTTGTCTTATACAATGTTTTTCCACTATGTATCTAGTTTCTAAAACACCAAATATCACTCAAATATTTCTTCTAAATCTCAAGATATTTGCTAAAAACCGAAGACTATTCTCATGGGACGGACAGCAGGGGTCTGTCCACTTATAGCTCATTTTCAGACACTCTAGAGAAAGATTTAGATCCCAATTTCTTCTATAAAGTTGTATATCTATATGTATAGTTTCCAAAAAATCAAAAATCAACCCAATCATAGCTCTAAATATAAAGTTATTCATTAAAAATCAAAGATTGCTCCTAAAGATAGAGGCAACCATCAAGACCTGGATTCAAGCCTATTTTTATCTATCATCTAAATCGATTAAGGGGTCGTGTTCTTCATATAAATTGAATTTATTTGAGTATATTTTCATAGTCAACTGGAATTTCTTAATTCCAATCGATATAATTCAAGATATCATTAAAATAGTGATGATTAGTCATGTGAACTTAAAACAGTTTTCACTCTTTTAAAGAGAACTTCCTAATTTCGAAGTTCAATCATATTTATCCTCAATTTTTCATGGTAATAACATGTTATAACATCAATTATCTCCCTACAAGCATCATATGCATATAAGTCACACACAAAAACCATGAAGAGTTTCCATACCTTGTTTAGCTATTCCCTCCTTCTTCCTTTCTATCTTTGCTTCCTTTCTCTTGATAACTTCTTCTTCTTCATACCCAAGATTCCACAAACAAACATTTATTTACTATATCAATTCAATTTCTCACACTTAAACCAAAAGAAGAAGTAGAAAAGAAGAAAGCTTTTACCTTTGTATAGCCAAAACCTAACTTTTCACTCTACACCTATTTTAAACAACCATGAGGAAGATAATTTGAGAAAGAGGAAAAAAGGTTGTTCTCCCTTTTTGTTTGAGATGGCCGGCCACCACCCTTCAAAGAAAGAAAACCAAATTATTTCATTTCTTTCCTAGCCTCACAATTGCTTAATTCCCATTGGTTCTTACAAAAGATCACTTTAATCCCTCTTTAAACTTATATCTCTTTCTTTAATCTCTCATCTTCCTTTATTTCTAATTTTATCACAATTCTTTTACTTTGTCTTTTCAATCAAGTCCCTAATTTTTAAATTTCCTTTAATTAATCAAATAATTGACTTCTGTCCCAAGCAAAATGACCATCTATTTCTCTTAGGGTATCATGAGGGGTATTACACACGGCCTGAGGGCGTGAGTCGCTGGCTGACTCACTCCTTTGGCCTGTGATTCGGCCTAACTCACTTTAACTTAGGTGTGACTCTATCATTAGCTTTCCTTTTTTCCTTGCGCCCATAACTTGCCATCTCTACCTACTTCCTTGCGTGCCTTGCGCATGTCACTTGCTTGCCCTTAGGGATGATCACGGGGCAGGGAATCCCCGAAAAATTCTCCCGTAGGGATGGAGACGGGGAAAAAGTATTCCCCAAATTAGAATTCGGGATGGGAATTATGGTCCCCGCCCCGAAATTTTCCCGCTTCCGAAATTTAATTATATTTATATAATTTAGTTTTAAATTATATTTAATTTTAGTTTTATCCATTGTTAAAATTTATAGTAGTTTGATTTGTAATTGAATTTATATTTTTAATTATTAAATATTATATTTCAATTATAATTAATTATTAAATATTATATTTTAGTTATATTAAATTTTTTTAGAAAATAAAAATATTTTTTATGCGGGAATAGGGATCCCTGCGGGGATGGGGATGAGGGAATTTTTCCCCCGAAATACTATCGGTCCCTGTCCCGCCCCCACCCCGCTATCATCCCTTGTTGCCCTCCACTCATGCCTCTTGCTTCTACTGTTCATTGGCCCAATTGCACCTTTTTAACATCTTCATTCCCATTCTTTTCTCACTTCTTATGTAATACCAAGAAATTGACGTCTGACATGTCTGGTATATTGTAGAGCATGAAAAGTAATCATAGGCCAGTTTTCGGAGTAATCGGAGTAGAATAAAGCAGGAAAATTGGAAAATATGTAAAGGATAAACGTGCTCGAGCCAGGAAAATTCGAGGATAGGTGACTTGATGGGAAGTTTAGGCCGATTTTGGATTATGCAAATAAGTATTAAATGGAGTCCAGAGGTATAATTTGAGTAAAAATTGAGTTTAAATAAGATCTTAAATCAGACAGCGAAGATTTCACTTGGTACTGAAAAAGGGTTGACCAAGGTTTGATCGAAAATTTAAAAATAGCAAATGACTTCTAAAAATTACCAAAATTTTTGGATCTACCTAAAATGTTATGTACAATATTTTCATGTAAAAAAGTAAGTGTTCTGCTAGTTTTGGAAATTTGAATTTCGGATCTGCTGCACAGGCTATTGAAGCCAAAAATATACTGAAATGTTATCAGAATGGGCTAAAATTTTAACCATATATTTCTAAAGTTATTGTGACATGTGGAGAAAAATGTAAGGGCATTCTGACATGGAAAACTAAATTTCAATATTCAGGGTGCAAAATCGAGATCGAATTAATTACGGGGCCTAGTTTAGAAATTTTGATCATATGAGGATATGAGATTCATTAACAAAAAGTTGTAATAAAATATAAACAAATCTAGAATAAATGGATGTGTAGGGATGGAGGATTTGGTGACGTGTGGCTTAATTTAAAGCCATTAGATTTAATAGTTGGGGAATTAATCTTGGCCATTCCTTTTACCCACTAAAAGATAAAGTGAAAGAGTGTAAAATAATTGGAAATCACTCAAAAATTTTAGATTTTTCCCTTGTTTCTTCAACCAAACTGAAGACCATTATCTTTTCTCCAACAATTTTTTTTCTTCACCTAAGCTCTTTCTCTCTAATTTCAAAGCTCATTTTCCATCCTTATACATAAAAAGGAGTAGAAATAGGAGTATTTTAAGCTAATTAAAGGTAAGTGGATACAAACTATACCTTATTTCATTTAATTTATGAATTTTAGTATGAAATTCATATTATGTAAGTAAGTAAAAATAAAGAATAATGTGAATTAATTCAAGAATATGTAATAAAATTATGAATTGACATGAAATAACCCTAGAATTAAGAAGAAATGTATTTATAAGTAAGCGAAGAGAGGAGGCCTAATATTATACCAAGTGAAATAATGGGGTATTTTGATGATAATTGGTAAATCCCTCATAAATTGAGTAATATTTCAAGAAAAATATATATTATGGTTGAATGGTGCTTTAAATGATATGCAATTATAATAATTAGTATAAAAATTATATTATGTAACTATACTAAGTTGTATGTAATAGTGAAATAAATTAAAGTAGCATGATATAATGCTAATTTAAGTTAATAAAAGCTTAAATTAGTGAAGAAATTAAATAAAAAAGGGAAGGAAACCAAAGTGGCCGAAATAGGTACCTTAGGATACCTCAATGTAATTTGATTTTTAATTGAGTAATTGACAATAGTTAGATAAATTGAAACATAAGGAATGCAATAGTGTTAGTTAGAATGAAACAAGCATGAAATTAAAAATAAAACAAACATTAGGGGAGAGAACTAACCATGGTTGAACCATGTACCAAAAAATTAATAGAATGGAACTTAATGTTTAATTATGCCTTTATTAAGTATTAGACAATATAAGACATGAAGTATTTAATAGAAAAGATAAAAATAAAAAATAGCTAATGTACATAATTATGTACATATAAATATAATGGTGAAAATAAAGACAATTTAATAATTTTTATATAAATTAAGTACAATTATTTATATTGATGACTAGAATCAATATAAAAATATGATTGACATAAAAAAATAAAGGAGAAATTATGATGTATGTATGATATTATCATGAGGCCGACTGGTATATGTATTGGAAATGGCATGCTTTAATTATGTCCTAATGATACAAAGCATATGTAGGATGAACATGTAGTTAACTAGCTTGTATGAATGCAATTGAAAGCATAACATAGTTAATATAATATGATGAGAACAAATAATGGTATACAAATGGAAAGGGATATGAAATTTAATAATGCCCTTAGTATTTAATTGGTGATCCAGCTCTAGGATAGTATGGCTAGCCATAGGGGCAATTATAGTATGGGTAGCCATAGGGGCAATTATCATGCGGTATTTATGTGATTTGATTGAAAGTGTACTATGAAAAGTGATTTCTATTGCTTAGCCGGCTCATTATTCGATGCCCTAGAGAACTGCATCGTACCCTGGCTGTACACGATCACTCCAAGAGATTTGTTCAATGTGTTGGGCTGGAGAGCTACATCGTACCCTGATTGTACGGTCACTACAGTCTATTGGATTCTTTGTTCCACTTATCCGGTTCGTGGTTTCCCACCACTAGGGGTAAAAGTATAATTTTACATATAAACAAGGATAAAAAGGTCATTATGAGTTTAAATATATTATAAATGTCAATAAGTAATGAATAAGATGAAAAATGAGATTGATAAGTTAAACAAGGGTAAAACGGTAATTATGTGATAAAATAGGGATAAAATGATAAGTTAAAGTTAAAAGGGTGGATAATAAGGTCAAAATAATTAATTGGACCAAAAAAGGCAACACCATAAATAAAGTAAAATTCAGGGATTAAACCATAATTTATCGTCCTGAGAAAATTTCAAGGGATCAAAATGTAATTTATGCACTTAAATTAAATTAAAAATCAATGGAAGTCAAATCGATCAAAATTGAGATCAATATGGTCAAAATATAGTAAAAATCAAACTTCTGGGACTTAATTGATATTTTCCACCTAATTTTGGAAATATGTGAAATTTAGCAAAAAAAAAAAGATAATAATAATAATAATATTAAAGTTATTAGAAGAAATTTCGATATTTAAAATAGTAATTTGGAAAATTTATTTGATTTAATATGTCAAAAGGGTAAAATCATAATTAATGAGAGTCATAAGGACCAAAACGAAAATTGTCCTTTTAGGAATGTGTACGAGGACCAAAATACAAATTTGACCACTCAAGGGAATGAGAAGTCAAAGAAAATTAAAATGTTCAAAATCAAAGTTAAATAAGTTAAAATAAGATGAAAAGAAGTTTTAGTGACCAAGTTGCAATTTTCTATTGAAGTACAGGAATTAGCATAATTAAATAAGAAAAAGGTACATTAAGGAAATTAAAAGCAAAAAAAGTAAAACAAGTCAAAAGAGAAAATAAATAAAGTCAAACGCGACAAATAAAGGTTTAAGGGCTTAATTGTATTTTTTCAGTTAGGAATTATATAAAAGTTTGGTAAGAAATTGCTGAATATGAAATTCAATAAAGAAAAAGGCCAAAATTTAAATAATAGTGATTTCAAAAAAATTACAAATTCAGAGATCAAATGGTAAAATTTAGAAAATAAAATTGAAACAAAAAAACTCAATTCATAATTTATTCTATATGAAAGAATAATAGGAAAAACATTTGATTGCAAAGAAAAGAATAAAATAAAATGAAGAAATTAAAGGTAAATGGGTTATTAGGATTTAACATTTAAAAGTTGGACAAAAATGGGCCAAAAAGAGGAATTTGAGTAAATTAGTACAAATAAGATAAATTTGTAATTAGATTAAAAGTTGAGAAAATTTAAAGATAAAATTTTTATCCTTAAGGACTAAAATGAAATGAAATTTTATAGTAAGAATTGTTGAAAAGGAAAACCTTAAAATGAAACAGCAAATATGAGAAAGGAAATAACTAAAAGACCAATTCGACTAAAACAGGAATTTAAATGATAATTGGCAACATACAAAGTCTAAATGTTATATGAAGAAAACGAATTGAATTTAAGGATTTCATAAAAACCGAAAAGAGGGTAACATAAAGAACGACCGAGTCATGGAGAATTAAGGAATTAAATATAATAAAGTATTAAGCAATCAATAGAGAAAGAAATTTCATATAGATTCAGAAGTTGAATTTAATAATTAAAATCGTATAATAAGATGTAATCATAAATTGGGTTTGGAATAGTGTAAATAAAATAATTATGTTAATGATATAAGAATTAGTAAAAAGTTAAGTAACAATATAAAGGTATTAATTGTGGAGCCGTAACAATACTAACGATCAAGTAACAAAAGTAAAAAGAAAAAAATATGGGTATATAAATAACATAGACTAAGTGATATTATAATATATATATATATATATATATATATAATGAGTTAAATAAGGAAATGAATACATCCGGAATATAAAAAGAAAAATAAATAAATATATTTAGATGAAATTTTATGTAGTTGTATCCACCACTGGACAACAATATTGCATAGCGTGCGGTTTGTTAACTGCGTGCAGGAACAAAAATTGGGACGCGAAGAAGTTATGCCCTTTTTACTAAGACTAGTTCAAATAAAACTCAAACAGAATTTCACAAACTCACTTTCTAGAATACAATTAATCATTTTCAAGCAACAACAATACCATCAAGTATCAACATCATCAATACAAACCACCATAGTTTATAAGACTAACTTGAATCAATCAAACACATAATATTAAAGGAAACTCCCAAACCTCTTTATGAGAGCAATACTTCTTCTTCAAGTTTTCCTTTCTTCTTTCACTTTGCCCTTACTTGCTTTTCTTTCAATTTAGCATAAATTTGTAGTCATAACCAATCATATTCTTACTCAATTAAATATTTATTTACTTCTTTCTTGAATCAAATAAAAAAAAGATAAGAAAGAAGGATTTTTACCTCAAACTTGGCCTAAGAACTAATTCCTTTTTCTTCCAATTGTTTGAGCCTAACTTAGGGGTTATTTAAGTTTTCTTTAAGGGAACAAAGAGGGAAAGGAATGGTTGCCCAAACCCAAAAAGTGGCCGGAAATTCCATTTAAAATCCCTCAAATTCTCTTCATACTTGAAGAGTTATCTAGAATGCTAAATGTTATTATTTCATTGGTCCACTTGTTTGGCCAACAACAATTACACTTAGCTCCTTGCTTCTTATCCATTTATCATTTACTTCCTTAAACTTACCCTCTTACTTTGCAATTAAACCCCTCACTAACAATTTCTCTCTAATTAAGCATATATGCAATTCATTTTGAAGTGACTATATTGCCCCTACTCTTACAAGATAACCCCTTTTTGGTCCTAACTGCAATGCATTAACTAAATCACTCATGCATTGATCATAATATCAATTAAACTTGTATACCTTCTTTTAGGGTATATGTTGAGGCCTTACATGATCGGTTTTAATAGCTTAGTAATAAAGGATTGTTTCATGATAATTAGGAAAACTCACATTAAATATTTTATAATTAATTAATTGGATTTTCTCACATAAAAGGACCAATATCTAAATTTTTATTTCAAAAATCACACAAAAGAGTTTTCATAAATGTATATGAGGGAACCAATATTCCTAACTCAATAAATGGTCCGATTTATGTATGTCATTTTTACTTTTACAATGGTTTATGTGTGTTATTTTGCCTTTTTAATTAAACGATACGTGCTCAAGTCATTTAAAAGTTTACACAAGTTTGAAGGAAATTTTTCTCTAATAAAGGGGACCAATGTCCTGCCTTTTCACCCATAAAATAATAATTAAAATAAAATTATTTTTCTTTATCATCCAAGATTTTCTTCTTAAATTAATTAATGCAATCCACTTTCAAAACCGTAAGGGATCAAATATCCCATCTTTTATTCAAAATACCTAAAAAATTCTGCCATTTTTATAAATATGCATGTGAGTACCAACATCCTTATCTAAATAAACACAATAAAGTTCCTCATTTTATGAATAATTTCTTTTAGCAATAAGTGATAATATCTTATTGTAACATTATTTTGATGATGGAATTTATATATTGTACATATTGCTCTATCGCTTTTTGATGTGCTTGAATGCACCTTTCAATTCTTTGCCATGAAAACGCATGAGGAGATGATTAAAATAATTAATTATAAACATTTGTTTATATAAGTGTTAACCAAGTTATAAATAAGAGTGAGATCCTAAACTATCTTTGATTTTGACCTCATAAGGTTTGAACTTATTTTTTTAATATTTTATTGAATGATGACTCCATGATACTCGCCTTACGGTGCCCAGCAAATGCTCTCGTAGATTGATCATTAACAATAAATGAGAATAAAATCCTTTCTATTGTGAAGTGATAATCCTTTACGAGTTAAATGAACCTTTATTCAATCTTGAGCCCTAAAAGCGGGATTCTGAGAGAAAAACCTGATGCCTATCGGGGTTTGGTGTGCATCACAATACACAAATTATATAGCAAACGATAATTTGCTCTCCGCCTTTCCACTGAATTAAGCTTGGTTGTTTTTAATCCAATTGATTACTGCTAGCATCACACACACACACATATATATAATTCATGCCATGTTAATTATTGTAGTACATACTGAGTTGAGATGTCATGTATATTATATATTATATAGTTATTGATGTTTGTCTAGCTTCACGTGTTAATAATCTATATATACCAACCAACTTATGCATCTTTCCTTAGGATTTTCAATTTAATGGCTGCTTACTTTCTTTGTTTAGTATACCTACCATTTTTCTTTATCTTTGCTTATACTTATGCTGCCGATCCAAATCCACTTCAGGATTTCTGCATAGTAGATTCAAACTCTCCAGTGAAGGTCAATGGAGTGATTTGTAAAGATCCAAAAATGGCAGAGCTAAAAGATTTCTTCTTCAGTGGACTTTATATAGTAGCAAATACATTAAAAAAAGTAGGTTCGAAGGTAACACCAATGGATGTAGCCCAAATACCAGGGCTTAACACACTTGGCATATCCATAACTTGTATAGACTACGCACCATAGGGTATAAACCCTCTCCACACCCACCTTCAAGCCTCTGAAATCTTAACTATTCTTGAAGGCAACCTTAAAGTCAGATTTGTCCCCTCTAACCCCAAAAAATGGCTCATTTGAAAGGTTTTAAAAAAGGGTGATGTGTTTGTTTTCCAAGTAAATCTGATTCACTTTTAGAGAAATGTTGGCCATGGTAGTGTTGTTGCTCTTGTTGCTTTAAAAAACCAAAACCCAGGTGTAATTAATGTTGCTAATGCTGCATTTGTTTCTAATCTACCTATTTTTAGTGATGTTCTTGCTAAGGCTTTCCAATTGGATACCAACCTCGGTCATCATCTGCAGACCATATTCTAGGTACCTACATTAATACCAATAGTTGTAAAATTCATTTTTGTATGATTGTCATGGTGTGGGAAGTGAGAGTTAACAAGTGTTTATGTGATTTTTTTTTTAATTTTTTGATGGAGTGGGTTGATGTAATAATTCATTAAATTCATTTGCAGCTTTTGTATAAGTTTGTTATATCTTTAATTATTTTATTGAATGAACTTCATTGGTATTGTTGAGAATTTCCCTTGTTTGAAAATTTATTTATTTGTTATTTTGTCAAATCTTAATTAATTAATTCACAACATACTAAATATAAATACAACTATCACTAAAAAAAGATATTAAATTTTATTGGGAAATATATTCCTTAATGTGATCCATTTTGCATTATTATCTTATACTATTTTGCTTAATTTTAGAGAAGATGCTACCAAAATTTCTACAAAAATTTAAGAACTAATTAAGATGTTGGGAAGAATTCCAAATAAAATTATTATTTACCTAAAATAAGTTAAAATGAGAACGATAAAAATATAAATTGAATTTGCAAGATAGATTTACGTGATTCGATAATTTTGTCTACATCTATAGGAAAAAGTAAGAAAAGTTATTTATTAACAAAATGAAAAATATAAATAAGTTGGTGTTTAACTCTCAATCCAATCTCGAAATACATCCAATAATCTCATAAATATACAAAATAAGAATATCACTAAAATTCCTAAAAGGAATTCTCCTAAATGTTGTATAAGCACACAAAAATGAGAGATTTATGTGGAAAGTTCATCTACTCCATATATTTATAGGCAGATGGAATAAAAAAAGACATAAAAATCCTAAAAAATCTGCATAAAGATTGTTGTTAGTTCATGTATGCATTTTGTGTATATGGATTGTTCCCTAAAGATGTCAACAATGTGGTGCTATTTATAACTTTCTCATTTACTTGCCAATTGGTTTTTCAACTGCTCATTAATTTTATAGATATTGTTTTAACAATCTTCACCTTGGCTTAAAATTAATTAAGCATGTAACACTTCTCCAGCCTCTCCATAATGTCACAAAGGGATCTTTAACTTTGAAAGACAGCAATTAAGTCCAAGCAGTGCTTTTCTAACTTATCTTGGTGTCTTGGTGCTATTGTAGGTAGGAATAGTGTAATGTCCACCTAGTTTTCTTCATTTCCTATCATCATACTTACAGTAATACACATAACTATGCATATTATAGTTAAAGATGGTAAATGAGAATTATTACAATTCATACTATACTTATTTTCATATTTCAATTCATTTAGTACAAGGAAGTAGTTACAATATATTAAAAAAAAGACATTGACTTCCTACAATGACTCTTTTTAAAATTGATGTTGGCCTTACTAATGCAGATCTTATCCTAGTTGAAGGATCTTAAATCGAATACTTGCATAGATGAACACCTGTACTAAGCTATATAGCTTAGTAAGGAATATAAACTATGAGGACAACCTCTCACAGAAGTCATCAAAGCACACACATAGCATGCAGTAACATAGTATTGAGCAATCACCTGTATCATACCCAATCGTTATATCACCAAATACATAAAATATTATGTAATTACAGTAATTATTGTACACATGTGGTACTTATAATACTTTATATTTCATGTTATAATATGATATCAACCAAGTTTCACATTTCTATTTGCTATGCATAGGCTTATATAAAAGTAACATAAAGATTAAGTCATGAAATATGAAGTGATTTCTATCATAGTGCTTCTTATAATGCTTTACTTATATTTTGTAGTAAACCTGTAATGGCCTTAATATTGAGTCAATTGTAAATAGTATTTCTTGATAGTGAATAGTATTTTTAAAGTGAAAAAGTACACCCAAAGGTGAAAAATATTTTATTTGATCATTAAAAGTTATTAATCACGGTTAGTCCGGAATTAAAATTTGGAGTGAAATTATAATATTCCAAAAGTATAAACTGGTAAATATTTAAAAATGTGATAAGGACGTAATCAAAATTAATGTAAATGTAATGGGAAATTTTATAAATTTACTAATTTAGGGATAAATGCGCATTGTTACGGAAGAAAGAAGGACTTGATTGAAATTTTATATTATAAGTTTCATGCCAAATATAAGAATTTGTGATAGAAGAGGAAGCAAAGTGTAATTTTTTTATATCTAAACAAGTGGTCCAATGAGAAATAAGCATATGTTTATTCTAGAAAGAGGGAGAAGAAGCAAGAAAGAAAGGAAAAAATCTGTTCTTTTTATTTGATAGCCGGCCACCTTATGGCTAAAATTTTTAGCCATTTTCTTTCCTCTTTCTTCATGCCATTTTCTTGCTTCAAGTTGCTATCTAAAAGGTACATATGTATTTGGTTGGTTTCCAACAAATTAATGTAAGTAAAGCATGGTTTCATGTGAAAGGAAACCTTATTCCTCTTCTACTTTTTTTAGAGTATGTATTTGGTATTTTAAGTAGTGATTGAGTGACGCTTGATAATAGTTACTAGAAGAGGTAGCAAGAGTAAAGGAAAGGAGAAAAAAGAGTTTTAGAAAGTAAAAGTAGGCAATTTTTGAGGTATGAAAGTTTATGTTTTTGTGCTATGTGTTTGTAATTGAATTAAGTTGTTATATGTATTGTAGATGATCTATAGTTGATATCTAAGTGAAGAAATGATTTTATAGTGCATGAGAAACATGATTTGTGCCTTAAAAATGATAAAGTGAAAAAAACTGTTCAATGTTCACTTGAATCAATGTTAGTGTAAAAGGGCATAACTCTTGCTATAAATGGCAAACTGAAGTGATTTTTATCATTTTTACAAACTAGAGATGTAATGGAAAAGTTCTAAAGAAGGATAATTTGTTCAGGGAGTGAATATATTATGAGAAAAATGTTAGTGCAAAGTTTAGTGAGAGAAATGTTCAGAATATTTTTATGCCTATCACGCTCGTGACCTAAGCTACACACTCGATAGGGCATCTTTGTTCAGTACATTTTTTTCTGACACGCTCGTGATCGAATTCGTTGAGTGCTCTCTATTGCGCTCGTGACATTAGTTGTGCTAGCAATAGGGCAAAGTATACCAATCTTAGTGTTATATTTATATAAAGTGATAATCAGGTTTAAAGTGTATGTTAATTAAAGTTAGTTATGTATTATATGAAGATATTTTATGTATGCTTTATTATATATAAACCTTATGATTCTAAGTGTAATAAAAGTGATATTCTTGAGTGTTAAAAAACCTATTGTGCCTGAATTTTGTATAATGGTGGATAGATAGGCATGCCTATAAGGGATAGTGATTGCAGCCGCTAGTATTGGCACCGGTGGGTGTCTAGTGATGATACCTTTTGGTATCTAATATTTTGAGAATTCTATCTGTAGTGATTCATACTATTTATTAGTATCCAATGTTTATCCCGTTATCCACTCTTTATGAAAATTCTGGTGATAAAAGTGATCTGATTAATAAATATTGATAAGTGATCAATAGTGTAAGTGCTCCGGTGCTTCATGGTAGTGTTAGTGTTTTCAGTGAATAATAAAGTGTAATTAAAGAATTGTACTAAAGTGTTATTGAGTGCATCATTAAGAAATTATATTGAAGTGCTGTGTAATATATGAAATTACAATGGTATATGTATGTCAATTGTTACATGACAAGGTATGCTAGTTAGTAGGAAGTAATTAAAATTGACGATTCTTATTAAGTGTTTAGTAGTGTAAATGGCTTGATGATTCAGTGTGTTACCAATGTCTTCTAGTGATTAGTGTATTTAATAAAGGATAGTGTAATGTTTCTTAATGTAAGTATTATTGTTATAAGTGTATGTGTTATGTGATATGAAAAGACAAGCTATTATATCTTTGCATATGGAACTCCGATAAGGAGTCAGTTGCAGTATTTTTACTCCCTACTGAGCCATTGCTTAGGACAGGTATTTTTCCATATAGGTATGCAGGTATAAAGTGAACTGCTTCGTACCTAGTCAACATTTGCAGGCCACAAGATGGAATAGCAAGTGAAGATTGATTGTAGTGTAGAGTTATTTTTGTATAATATTCAATGTAGAAGATTTGGGACATACGTAATTAATAAATATTGTTAATTTTATATGTATAGTAATTGTGCCAGAAATTCAATAAAATAATAAGTGAATAAAAAGATAATTGGAGTTAGCGTTATAGAAATCAAGATTAAACAGACCTTTAAAAGTCAAAAATACGAAAAAGAAAGTGGTTCGGTTCAAAGGTTAACTAGATTAATTGAAGTTTGTTCGAGCTTTTAAAAATAGTGAATGAGCTCTAAAAATTACCAAAAATTACAGATTTGCGTAAAATGATATTTAAAATCTTTTGGCTGTAGAAAGGTCATTTTTCAATGACATCAGTAATTATCAAATTGAACCGATTTAATTGAATCAAATTGTAAACAGACTCCGATTGAGTTGAAATTTTCTATTTAGCCTATTTTATGTATTTTATAAATGGTGTAATCAAATTTGGGATGATTTGGATTTGGGAAGAGAAAAAACCACATAAAAATTGCAAATCGGGCTTAAAACAAAAGTTTTGGGCTTGAGAGTGGGCTTTGGGTTAGACCAAGGCCCAAACCATCAAAGTCACTACAAAAGCAAGAAGGAAGAAGATATTTTGTGAGTGAATCCTTATCTCTTCAACCTTCTTCTTCCTCTTGTGTGGTCGTACTCCATTTCTTTATTTCTTTCTCAAATTTCTTCCATCTCTCTTTCTCAAATCCTCACTAAATCCAACCATTCAAGTGTAATTCAATCTCCCTATAAGGTTTTCAAGATCTTTACTCCTTGATTAGAGTGAGAAAAGTGGGAGAAAATAAAGGGTAAAATGAAAGGGATAAAAGTGAGGTAAGTGAAATTTAAGGTTTTAAATTATTTTAAAGGTACCTATAGATGTTTTTAAGTGCCTAGAGTCCATTTATGAGGTCAATTTGAGCATAAGAGATAAAAATAATAGAGTTTTATTAGATGAAAAATTTGGCTATGTAGGTTCTCAAAGTGAAGTTCAAGCTTCCAAACGAAAAGGCAAGAAAAAGGAAGTTTAAGGAAGCTAAAGCAAGTGAGAAAGGTTAATGACTATAAAATCTATCAATTTCCTTCACTTTTGTATGAAATTTCATTATATAACCTAAGGAAACTTATGTAAAATGCAAGTTTAATTGAAATTAAGTTTAGAATAGTGAATAAAAACCTTGGTAATGGCCATTAGAAAGCTTAAATGGAATAAAAGTAATGGTGTGATATAACCCTCAGTTGGCCGAATTACACTTTAGTGTGTATCAGGGTATATTTGATGTATTTTTGATATTTAATATCCTAAAATGAATATATATATATATATATATATATATATATATATATATATATATATATGAAATTAAGTGTCCATGGATTTATTTGAAATTTATATGGATATTTTTTAGAATAAATTTGTATTATATTTAAAGTGAATTTGATAAATTATGGTGAAATAATTCATAAAATGAATGAAATTGATGAATTATAGTGAGATAATTCATCAAATGTGCAAATGTGATGAAAGAATTGAACGAATAGTAAATTAAAAAGTAAAAGTAAGTGAAAATATTAAAATACAAAAAGCAATTTTAAAACAAGTAATAAATTTTGCCCTTAGTAGTGGTCAAGCGGTTTAAATCTAGTTCAGGATATGATTAGCTAGCCATAGGGACACCCATACTGCGGTGCAATTCATGGTAACTTATTTTGCTATGGTAGGATCGTAATGATCTTCCATAGTTTCTTTATTGATTGTTCTATTCTGTGAAAGTGATGGAATGATTTTTCAGGGTCATTCCTTATTGCATTACTTTGGGCCCATGGAGTTAATGTCCTTTATCTCCGATCTGAAAAATTTTTGTTGGGATTGTACTAGGGGCATAATTGTAAAAAAATAAACTTAGAGTGCAAAAATGAAGTGAAAATGAACTATTGTGATTTTGGAGGACCAAATTGTAATTTGATATGAAAATAGTAAAAATAAGGACTAATCGGTAGTTTATAGCAAAGTTTTATAATCTAGTACATCTTATTTTCATGCATTAGAATCAATTATGTAACTATAAGCACATTAATGTATCATTTCATTAGAACATCTACATATCAATACATGTTTAAGCTCATATGTTATTCATTCATACTCCTGTTCATAAATAATTATAATAGTATAACTCAAATATCATTGTATAACTTTAATAATATAGATACATATATACATGTGCATTATTTAATTGAAATATTATAATTCATGCATATCCATCGGTGCATTTAAATATGTTCATACACAACTTCAAACCTTTATGTATATATTCATGTCTTCTAGTATTAGTGTTCATTTTATAACTTTATTCTTATGTACCATTTAAAATGGCTCTTTAAATGTCCAAACTGTAACAATAATTAGTGGTACCTTATAAATATTGCAAAATCCACTGCTTCCGAGTACTTTCCTCCAAGATTAGCCATATGTCTACTAACCACATTAATAAAATGTGACATATGAGGATGTGTGAGCACTATAGCATACATGAGACTTCTAACTATAGTAGCATAGGGAATATGAGAAATGAGTTCATTTTCTTCACTTATTTGAGGAGATTGAGGAGCTGACAATTTGAAATGAGTAGCGAGCGAGGTACTGAATGATTTACCATTTTTTATGCTAAATCGATCTAAGACCTTCTCCAAATGGCTCTTTCGACTTAGATATAAAGTACCACTCTGTCAATCTTGGATAATCTCCATGTCAAGAACTTTCTCAGCAGCCCCAAGATTTTTCATTTCAAATCCATTTGCTAATTGTGCTTTAAACTTGTTGATCTCCAACATAACTTTTGAGGAAATAAGCATGTCAACTGCATAAAGTAGGAAATAGATGAAAGATCAATATAAAACCATCTGAAATATACATTACTGCCATAGTTACTCTAGTTACTCCTAGAGTAAGTAACTTGCTTCGTAAAAGCAACAAAACCTTGTACCATTATCGAAGAGACTATTTTAAATCATACAATGACTTTTTCAGTAAGCAAACATGATCTTCTTTTTCCTTCAACCACAAAGTGGTTCTAACTCTAAGTCATGCATAAAAACTAGTGAAATTAAAGCATATATAACACCCTATACCCGATCAGTTAAAAGACCTGAATACCGGATGTTACATTCGGGTTCGATTCCTTTAAGAGGATTGACTATAAAATTTACTGCTTAAAACTTTGCTATTTAATTTCAAAAAATTTCAACAGAATTTCCCCTAACTGTCGACATTCTTCTATAGAAAATTTATCAAAAATACTTCTAAAATCATACAACTATTTTCATAACACCAATCAAACTCCAAAACAAGTTTTTCCATCCTTTTTAATAAACATTCAGTCTAAAATTTTCACCTGTCAAATAAATATTATACCAATATTTTAATTTTCAATTACATCTATAAAGTTTCATTATACAATTATCACAATTACAAAATCCTTTTCAACATCAATGGCGCATTATCAACATTACAACAGTTTTAATCTTGTATATGCCAAAATGCAACAATAATATAACTATATTTAGTTGTCGCATCCCACCCTTAAGTTTCGACGTGGCTAGCTGTAGCTAATCTCGACCTTTTTCCTACATATAAGTTAAGCTCCTTGATCCTCAACCTACACGTGGAAAAGAAACCACGCACTAAGCCAAAGCTTAGTGGTAACTACCAAATTTATCTTTCCAATACTTAAGCTTAAAATAAATTTATAAAACTTCAAATAATCACATACAAAAATAAGTTCAAAAACTCAAAATGCATATTTACACAAGAAATCAATATAGAAACTTCATATGTAATTTAAAATAAGTGATCTCTTAAAAATATACACAATTGCTCATAGATTATTT
>JBBPFJ010000092.1:0-45346 GCA_037975025.1 Excoecaria agallocha | reverse complement strand
ACACAATTGCTCATAGATTATTTAAAATTAAATCGGTAACAAAAATTGATCTATTTAGAGTGAAAATATTATTATACTAAATTGTTATTTCGAAAACCAACCCTTGATTTACTCAATTTATTTGCTAATTAGTAACAAACAGTCACAAACATCAAATCTTAAAACACACACACCCAATTATATACACACATGAACTTATATATATGTATACTTCTAACTGTATTAAATTATGCTACTTTATGTATTACATGATTAACTTCAGTATGAATAAACTATTTACCTTATTTAATAAAAAATTTTATTATAAAAATATTACCTACTTGTTAAATTTTTTTGATATCTATCCCTAGTATAATCCAGTGGAATTGCACCGAACTGGATAAACGAGATTTAAACAAGGAACTAAGTCCTTAGGGTATCGATGTCCGGGTTACCCAGGATCTGCCTCCCCTTAGGGTATTGACATCCGGATTGCCCAGTATCCACCTCCTTTAGGGAATTCAAACAATCTATTCAATGCTATACTCTGCTTTTCTATTATTGACATTCTTAACTTTACCATTACTATACATTTAAATGCATACATATATATATATGTACATATATACATACATTAATATACATACATATGTGGACCGAGTTCTCGGAGCCATTCAGCCCACGACTCTAATTAATCACATCTACTAGAAGAGCTCTTGAAGCTATTCAATCCGGTAACCATATCAAGATGTAGTACTACTAAACGTCCTTAATTGGCATGCCAACCTTATCCGATTACACCAATTCCTATCTAGTTTTACTAAGGAAAATTATGAAATCGTACTAAATAAAATAAATAATATCATATATATATATATATATATATATATATATATATATATATATATATATATATATATATATATATATATATATAGTACTACTTATCCTCAATACCTATCATTTTAAAACAACTTTGTTATTACTCCTCTATACCGCTAATTATGTCATTTGTTATCACAAGTACCGTAGTGCCTTACTAGTTAATTTTGAAATTAATTTAACATCCAATCGATGTCATACATATAAATCCTTAATTATACTCAAGCATTGGTCATGGCATTAACCATGTAAACCATTCTAGTTTACACCATCATTATAAAGGGGTCCATTAGGTTAATTCATATTTACTTTCATAAACACTTTATGGCAATACACTATTGTTATTATTTACACAATTTTCTCAAAAAGAATAGTTACGATCATAGAATATTGGCAAACAGTGACTGAATACATTCTTACAATTAGAGAGAGGTCATTTAAATACTCACAACTAATCCAAATAAAGAATAAGAAACTATTTTACAAAAAGAAGATTCGATTATATAAATCTTATAGTTTATTAAGATTTTAAGCTTAAGCTAATCTCATTTTTTTTTATCTTTAAGATACATGTTTAATTTTTAACAGCCTTTAATCAAATTTCCCTCGATTCTCATTTAGGTTAAACAAGGTACATTCTAAGTCCAAACATGCCACACACACACACACATATATATATATATTGGAAATTTTATATGTCAGTTAGCCCTCTAATTGTCAAATACAATTTATTTACGATTATTAGTTAATTAAGCTAAATAAGGGCATATAAGAAATTAACTCCTAACCTAAGATGTCATTCACTAACTTCAAGTATCTTTATAGCCATGTTTGACCTTTTAATTAAGGACCCACAACCATTTATTTTGTAAAATTCCTTGTATATCTAGTTCTTAATTAGATATTTCAATTCTTCTTACTGAAATTACTTTTATTAAATGGAGGTCACCAACTAGTTAATTAATTTTCTCATTTCTTCTTTACCCTATTTCAACATCTCAAATGGCATTTTATATTAACAAGAGCATATTAATTATTACTAATTGATAAATTTTTGAGATATATAAGAATCCCTATCTTTGACATAATGCATCAAATTTAGCGAAAGTATTTTTTTTATTTTCCTAAGATCTAACTTTATTATACTGTATTACAACTCAATTACTATCTAAATTTCTAAGTAAAATCTCACTTACCTCAAGCCATGCCCCCCATTTAATATTTCTATCTTTATACATGTCTAAATGTCTAGACAGCATTACTAATTAAAGGTACAATTTACTACATCAATTTACCAAAAATTTAACCCATGAAAAACAACAATAAATTAATTTAATTTAATTTCTGACTCTTCCCTCAGATAATCTAATTATCAACTTATAACTCATAGCTTCAGGTTTGTAAATAATTTATCATGCTGTTCGATACCCTGCTATAGTTTCTACCTATTTAAGATCCATTTACAACTAAGATTTAATCTATGGAACAAAATTTTTGCTATGTACGTATTTAAATTATTAACACCAATCAAACAATCTAAAAGAAGAAAACTCAGCACTGACACGTTTAAAACAATAAATCCAATTAAAATAATAGGGAATTACGTGTCTTTACTTTAAAAAAATTGCTTAATAAATATCCAGGAGACAAGGAATTTAAACTGAGAAAATTAAACAATTTTCAACAAAAATTTTAAATTAATTCGAACCATTTATAGAGATAAATTTTGGTAGTCACATACCGTTTTAGGGTTAAATTTCAGTGTTTTCCCTCCATTCTACCCATTACTGTGCTTGTAGGAGACTCGTCGAAAATACACCAGCATTGCTGCCTTAAAGGTCAAAACCCCAGGATCCCATAGTGGTTGGTTATGCGCTCAACTGCCGCCTGAGTTGGCCAAAATCTCACAAAACAGGTGGTGATTTCTTTTCCCCAATTTAATTATTGTCGATGAGTGATGAGGACCGATAGAAATGGAGGCACCATCACAACCTCAAGATCCCACCGATGCCGATCGTGTCTCTGTTCGCTTGTTGTTGGTTGCTGGAATAAAGAGAGGAGGCATTCGATGAGGGAAGAAAACAGATGAGATAAGGGACGGTGGCAGATGATGGAGAACAGGTCGGTGATGGAGAGTTGACGATAATAAGGAGAAATGCTGGTAACTATGCTGTCGGTGTAGCATCGTTGGGCGGCGAAGGATCCGATCCCGATTTCCTCATCCCCCTTTCCTTTACTTTTTTTCTTTTCTTTCTTTCTTTTCTATTTTCTTTTTGTTCTTTCTTTTCCTTAAATTTTGATGGCTATACAAACTTTATCCCGAAATTTCCAAGGACTTCTTCTATTATTATTATTATTATTATTATTATTATTATTATTATTATTATTATTATTTCATGTGAATAAATTTATATTAATTCCTTATTTGTTACCAAAACATATTTTAATCATTACTATTAATTCAAAAATCTAGCAATGATGCTTACAATAAACTCATTATCATTAATTTTTGATCTTTACAATTTATACTATTCGCCAACCATTAACTGACTCGAAGTTTAGGACATTACAATTCTACCCCTCTAAAAACATAAATTTCATCATCGAAATTTACCTAACTAAAAAGATAAGGCACAAGTATATCCTTTTAGACCATCACAGTAGTGTCTATTGCTTCTAGCTAAATTATGACACAATCCCTTACCAAATCGACATCAAATTTGCCAAAAGAGTTGATTAGTTATTCTAATCTATCAGCATTTAGCTGTTGCACATCCACAATGTCAATCGAATTCCACCTCTGGTTGACTTGCTTCCACCAATACCTTAGATACTCCTATTTATTTTTAAGGTCTCAGCCAATATTACATTCTTCAAATAGGTCCCAAGCCTATACAGAGCAAATTTCTGAAAGTGTTTTATGAGTTACAATCTTTGAGTTAGTGGAGGGCCCAAACTTAGCTAGTGGATTTGGAAGACATAACATATCATCAATTTTAATATCTCCAGACAACAGCTTCCGTTTTCACAACTTATATTCATAAAAACTCATTTTTTCCATGCTTTGATAATCATCTGATAATTTAGAGACAATTTCTAATAGGTTATAATAGTTTTTACGTATATATTATCCTATATCCCTTTCGTACGTACAACCTTACATGAATTATAATAAACTACTAATTATGATCGACATAATGTCATATCAACATTAAACTCATAATTAAATCTATCACTAGAATAGAGAGGTTTACTTCCATTTCCAAATCACATCCCTTTTCAGTACCTATTCTGGCATGTACACTTACATTTCTCTACCTATGTTCCTTAATAACTGCTCACTCAATTTATTCTAATCAACATCATCCTTCTACTAGCATATCATACCTTGCCCACTTCAGTGCACTCATTTACAAACCTATTAGTTCCCTTTCAATTGGGGGCGTATGCATAAAACTTTATGCTATCATGAATGGTCAAATGATGCCAATGCAATATATGGAAGATGTTTCATGCATGTGATGCCATGTCAATGCACATCTCATGTAATGGCAATGTATGTTCCCATCCCCATGCTGAAATATTTAAATCACTGCCCTCAATATCAAAGTCACTGATAGGTAAACAACATGCCATAATTTCCATCTTAACTAAATCTTATTATCCTATGCTCAGAATCTCGTAAACCAGGCTTTGATACCACTAAATGTAACATCCTGCACCCGATCAATTAAAAAATCTGAATATCTGATGTTACATTTGGGTTCGATTCCTTTAAAAGGATTGACTACAAAATTTACTACTTAAAACTTTGCTATTTTAACAGTTACTGTTTAATTTTCAAAAATTTCAACAGAATTTTCCCTAACTATCGACACCCTCCTGTAGAAAATTTATCAAAAATACTTTTAAAATCGTACAATTATTTTCATAACACCAATCAAACTCCAACACAAGTTTTCCCATCCTCCTCAATAAACATTCAGTCTAAAATTTTTACCTGTCAAATAAATATTATACCAATATTTTCATTTTCAATTACATCTATAAAGTTTCATTATACAATTATCACAAATACAAAATCCTTTTCAACATCAATGGCACATTATCAACATTACAATAGTTTTAATCTTGTATATACCAAAATAAAACAATAATATAATTGTATTTAGTTATTGCATCCCACCCTTAAGTTTCAACATGGCTAGCTGTAGCTAATCCCAACCTTTTTCGTGCATATAAGTTAAGCTCCTTGATCCTCAACCGACGCGCAGAAAAGAAACCACGCTCTGAGCCAAAGCTTAGTTGTGACTGTCAAATTTATCTTTCCAATACTTAAGCTTAAAATACAGTTATAAAACTTCAAATAATCACATACAAAAAATATATAATGTACATATAACAGTCATAAGTTCCAAAACTCAAAATGCATATTTACACAAGAAATTAATATATATACTTTATATGTAATTTAAAATAAGCGATCTCTTAAAAATATACTTAATTGCTTATAGATAATTTAAAATTAAATCGGTAACAAAAATTAATTTGTTTAGAGTGAAAATGTTATTATACTAAATTGTTATTTCCAAAACCAGCCCTTGATTTACTCAATTTATATGCTAATTAGTATCAAACGGTCACAAACATCAAATCTTAAAACATTCACACCCAATTATATACACACCTGAACTTATATATATGTATACTTCTAACTGTATTAAATTATGCTAGTTTATGTATTACATGATTAACTTTAGTATGAATAAACCATTTATCTTATTTAATAAAGTATTTTATTATAAAAAAATATTACCTACTTGCTAATTTTTTTTTGATATCTGCCCCTAGTAAAATCTAATGGAATTGCACTGAGCTGGATAAATGAGATTTAAACAAGAAACCAAGTCCTTAGGATATCGATGTCCGGGTTGCCCGGGGATTCACCCCCCTCACGTGACATTCAGATTGTCCGGTATCCGCCCTCCTCAGGGAATTCATACAATCTATTCAATGCTATACTTTATTTTTCTATTATTGACATTCACAACCTTACCATGACTATACATTTAAAGACATACATATATATATACATACATATATACACATACATTTATATACATATATATGTGGATCGAGCTCTCGGAGCCATTCAGCCCACAACTCTAATTAATCACATCTACCAGAAGAGCTCTCGGAGCCATTCAATCAGGTAACCATATCAAGATGTAGTATTGCTAAATGTTCCTAATTGGCATGCCAACCTTATCCAATTACCCCAATTCCCATCTAGTTTTACTAAGGGCAATTGTGAAATCGGACTAACTTATATATATATATATATATATATATATATATATATATATATATATATATATATATATATATATATATATATATATATATATAGTACTACTTATCCTCAATACCTATCATTTTCATCATTTTTAAATAACTTTGTTATTGCTCCTCTATACCGCTAATTATGTCATTTGTTATCACAAGTACCATAGTGCCTTATTAGTTAATTTTTGAACTTAATTTAACATCCAATCTATGACATACATATAAATCCTCAATTATACTCAAGCACTGGTCATGGCATTAATCATGTAAATCATTCTAGTTTATACCATCATTATCAAGGGTTCATTAGGTTAATTCATATTTACTTTCATAAACACTTTATGGTAATGCACTTTTGTTATTATTTACACAATTTTCTCAAAAAAATATTTACGATAATAGAATATTGGCAAACAATGACAAAATACATTCTTACAATCAGAAAAAGGTTATTTAAATACTCACAACTAAACCAAATAAAGAATAAGAAACTATCTTACAAAAATGAGATTCGATTATTTAAATCTTATAGTTTACTAACATTCTAAACTTAAGCTAATCTCATTTCTTTATCTTTAAGATACATGTTTAATCTTTAAAAGCCTTTAATCAAATTTTCCCCCGATTCTCATTTATGTCACACAAGGTACGTTCTAAGTCCAAACATGCTACACACACACACACACACACACACATATATTGGAAATTTTATATCTCAGTTAGCCCTTTAATTGTCAAATATAATTTATTTACGATTATTAGTTAATTAAGCTAAATAAGGGCACATAAGAAATTAAGTCTTAACCTAAGATGTCACTCACTAACTTAAGTATCTTTATAGCCATGTTTGACCCTTTAATTAGGGACCCACAACCAATTATTTTGTAAATTCCTTGTATATCCAGTTCTTAATGAGATATTTCAATTCTTCTTACTGAAATTACTTTTATTAAATGGAAGACACCAACCAGTTAATTAAGTTTCACATTTCTTCTTTACCATCATATTTCAACATCTCAAATGGTACTTTATATTATCAAGAGCATATTAATTATTACTAATTAGTAATTTTTTGAGATATATAAGAATCCCTATCTTTGACTTAATGCATCAAATTTAGCAAAAGTATTTTTTATTTGCCTAAGATCCAACTTTATTATAATTTATTACAACTTAATTACTATCTAAATTTCTAAGTAAAATCTCACTTACCTCAAGTCATGCTTCCATTTAATATTTCTATCTTTATACATGTCCAAATGTCTAGACGACATTACTAATTAAAGGTACAATTTACTCCATCGATTCACCAAAAAATTAACCTATTAAAAATAACAATAAATTAATTTCATTTAATTTCTGACTCTTCCCTTAGATAATCTAATTTTCAACTTATCACTCACAACTTCAGGTTCGTAAATAATTTATCACACTGTTCGATACCCTACCATAATTCCTACCTATTTAACATCTATTTACAGCTAAGATTTAATTTATTGAACAATATTTTTAGCTATGTATTTAAATTATTAACACCAATCAAACAATCTTAAAGATGAAAACTAAGCACTGACACATTCAAAACAACAAATCCAATTAAAATAATAGGGAATCATGTGTCTTTACTTTAAAAAGATTGCTTAATAAATATCCATGAGATAAGCAATTTAAACTGAGAAAATTAAACAATTTTCAACAAAAATTTTAAATTAATTCGAATCATTTATAGAGATAAATTTGGTAGTCACATACCATTTTAAGTTCGAATTTCAGTGGTTTTCGTCCATTCTGCCATTACTGTGCTCATCGAAGCTTCATCAGAGACTCATCAAAAATGCACCAGCTCTGCTGCCTTAAAGGTCTAAACCCCAGGATTTTACGGTGGTTGGTCACTTGCTCAACCATTGTCTGAGTCGGCCGAAATCTCACAAAATATGTGCTGCTGGCTTCTTTTCCTTGATCTAATAATTGCCAACGAGTGATGAGGAGTGGCGAACATCGGAGGCAGCATCTGAAACTTAGGATCCCACAAGTGTCGATCGTCTCTCCATTCGCCCATTGTTGGTCACCGAAATAAAGAGAGGAGGCATTTAATGAGGGAAGTAAATGGAGGAGAAAGGGGATAGTGGCAGATGATGGGGAATGAGTCGGCGATGGAGAGTTAACGATAACAAGAAGAAATGTCCATAATGGAGCTGTTGGTGTAGCACCATTGGGCGGCGAAGGATCTGATCCCGATTTCCTCATCCCTCTTTCCCTTTGTTTTTTTCTTTTCTATTTTCTTTTTATTCTTTCTTTTCCTTAAATTTTGATGGCCATACAAACTTTATCTCGAAATTTCCAGGGACTTCTTCTATTTATTATTATTATTATTATTATTATTATTATTATTATTTCAAGTGAATTAATTTATATTAATTCCTTATTTGTTACCAAAACATATTTTAATCATTACTATTAATTCAAAAATCTAGCAATGATGCCTACAATAAACTCATTATCATTAATTTTTTATCTCTACAATTTATACTATTCACCAACCATTAACCGACCTAGAGTTTGGGATGTTACAACATGAATTGAAGAATGCTTTACTACAGGAGAAAAGACATCATTAAAGTCAATTATAGCTACTTGAATGTGGCCTTTTGCAACAAGTCATGCCTTGTAGTTAGCATCATTTGCTGTTGTAGATTCTTTCTTCTTGTTGACCCACTTGCAACCAATTATCCTTTTCCATTTTTTGTGGTTGCATAAGATTTTAAGTATTGTGATTATAAAGTGATTCCAACTCCTCTTCCATCGCCACTGAGCCACTTTCACTACAAGAAAATTGCAAATTAGCAACAGAAATTAGCAACAAAAAATATCAATTTTTCGTTGCTAATAAAAAATAGCAACGGAAATTAGCAACGAAAATTTCGGTTGCTATTTTTAGCAACGAAAATTGAATTTCGTTGCTAAATTTAGCAACGGATATTGAATTTCGTTGCTAAATTTAGCAACGAAAAAGGAATTCCATTGCTAAATTCAACAATGCAAGATTCGGTGAATTGATCAATTTTAGCAACAGAATATAAATTTCCGTTGCTAATTTTAGCAACGAAATATAAATTTCCGTTGCTAAATTCACCCATAAGTAAAAAAATTAACGACGGTCCTATTCGTCGCGAATCCTTCACTAAAAATTATGACAATTTTTTAATATAAAAAATCCATGATTGTTTTAGAAGTAAAGTACAAAACCAAAATCAAGGGACACATATCATAAATCTAATAAATCATGTGATGACTGCAGAAGCAAAAAAACAATGCCAGGAATCAATTCTACTAATAGGTTGAACGTAACAAGTTAAAAATTTCATATCCTAATATCTTCACATAGATAGCTTTCAAATTAAACATAGCATCAATTTTCAACAACAATTAACTGTAAATATCTTAATACTCATCTTCTTTATAACAAGGTAGATACAATCTCAAATTCTCGTAAAATTCCAATCACTCTCTTCAAATATTATTGAAGTCTCATTTCAGTAAAACTTTGTGCAATCTTATAAGATTGATATCCTAAATAAATAATTAAAATCTAAATTTAATGCATCTACTTCAGATCAAGAGAATAGCCACATAAAACCGAGATCAGCAACTATCTACTGAAGCTTATGTTTATTAAGAATGTATGCCTTTTCTGCAGATGGTGAAGCCCATTACAAAGATATTAGCATTCATCTCATCTTTTATTTGTTGTGCCAATTGTAGCATAGAACTAGTCAACTCAACAAAGATCCAAAAGACACATAAATAAGTGATAGGTCTTTCATGAAAGAAAATAAGAACCAACATTATGAAGGCTAATACTATTGTTTGTGAAAATTCAAAACATATTGCAAAAACCTGATCCACGAAATGCTGCCTGATGATGTCGCAGATCCTATTTCTTCTCTTCCTTCTCAGCCTCTGCAGCCTTCTTCATCATGGTACCAAGATGGCGCTCATTCATCCATTCAACTCTAAGCTTATTGTATGCCTTGAATGACTTCATCTCATCAGTGAACTTAACAAGCTCCACGGATGGTTGCTCACGCACAATTGGCATGTAGTGCCCTTGGACTTGGGTTGCTGTTGCCAGCTCCTCAGGAGCAGAGTCACCAGACTATACCAAAGCAAAATAAAAATGTTGATACTGAGCATAAAGATAAGACTCTGTATGTAATAACAAAACATCAGCCCACCAAAAAAATACCTTGAATTTGCGAGCACGTCTTGGGAAGACAACCAATTTGGCCTTGTATGTCTTCAGCCTCTGAACATTGGTTTGTAAGCCATCCAAAGATCGATTTTTCCTTCTATGATCAATAGATATTCCAATTGCAGGGGCAAGTTTCTTCAAAATTAATTCCAGCAGCCTGGAGAGGGGGAAAAATTGTTACAAAGATGGTAATATCTCAATACATCATTTGAATATATATGATACAGAAAGAATAATTGTAACTAAATATGCAATGATGTATGTTATAAAAACTTGTAACATCAAATGACAGAAATCAGCACCAAGAATAATAATAATAATGATAATAATAATAATACTATTGCCTAAAACTTCGCCGGACCGATGACCGGAGCCTCACCGGTGCAAGACCAAAACCACCAGGAGTTGGATAACGTTGAAGGGAGTCCACCGGCGATGGTCACGAGCTCAAAGGACTCCGTTCATGGCCAGGATCTAACAAAAACAGTCGGAAACTTTCTTTCTCCGATCTCTACGTTGCCGGTGATGGGAAGGGAGAGGAGGATGGCAAAAAGGAAATCCTCGCTGAGGGGAACTCACCGGCGTTATTTGTGTCTCCGTCAGCCGCCTCACTTCACCGGAGAAAAGGGAAAAAGCTAAGGCAGATGGAGAGAAGAACGACAAACATAAAGGGGATACTGTGACGACGTTAGCAGACGGACTGGTGTTCCGTTAATGGCCAGCAACTGGAGCGAACGGCCGTAGGCCTGTAGCCTGCATCGTTAATTGGCGCTCCTTCCTCCGATCTCCCTTGCTTCTTGTCCCGATCCACTATTCTCTTCTCTTTTTTTTGATATTAGACATTTCATGAGACTTCAAGAAAACTTTCCCCCTAAAATATCTATATATGTTCTCTTCTTTTCTTTTTATTATATACATTTATTTACTTTAATTCCTTATTTATTAATAAAATGTATTTTAGTTTAAATTATAAAATCAAAAACTTAAAGATAATATTCACTAATGTTATATCATATTTTAATAATTAGAAGAGAAGAATTTAACACATTTTAATAAAAACTTAAAGATAATATTCACTAATATTCACTAATGTTATATCACATTTTAATATATGCACATACATATACATGTATTTATGCATACATACATATGTACATGTATGTGTATATATACACATACATATACATGTATTTATGCATACATACATATGTACATGTATGTATATATATGTACATACATATATATACATATCCATATGTATACATATGTATGTACATACATATCCATATGTATGAATGTATGCACATACGGATATATGTATATGAATATGTATGTATATGTATGTGCATATGTATATATGTATATATATGTATATACATAAATACATATTTATATGTATAAGTATGTATATAGATACATACATGGATGTATGCATATATGTATGTATATTTGTATATGCATATGTATGTGTATATATGCACATATATATACATACATATACATATGTATGTATACATATACATATGCATATGTATGTGTATGTGTGTATATACATATATATACATATCCATATGTACATATGTATGCATGTACTACATATATATATACATGCACATGCATATACTTATGTATGTATGCACATACAAAAACTTACATATGCATGTATATGTAGATGGCGAGAGAGAGAGAGAGAGAGAGAGAGAGAGAGGAGCGACTGATGAGGGAGAAGACACAGGTGGAAGAAAATGATAAATTTATAGCTAGGGCAAAATATAAAGTAGCAATCGAAATAGCAACGAAATTTAAAATTCATTGCTAAAATAGCAACAGAAGTAAATTCCGTTGCTAAAATAGCGATGGAACTTAGATTCTATTGCTAAATTTCGTTAAAAATTTTTTTCCATCTTTTGGAACAAAATTTAGCAACGGAAATGAAATTTCGTTGTTATTTTAGCAACAAAAAAAATTCCGTTGCTATTTAGCAACGAAAATATATTTCGGTTGCTATTTAGCAACGGAAATATATTTCGGTTGCTATTTTAGCAACCGAAAAAAATTATGTTGCTATTTAGCAACCGAATTCTCTTCCATTGCTAAAATAGCAATGGAAATTTAATTTCGTTGCTAAATTAGCAACGGAAAAAAAATTCCGTTGCTATTTTTCGTTCCAATTTTTTTTCGCCATCTATTGGTGCCTTAATTAGCAACGGAATAGTGATTCTGTTGCTAATTTTCGTTGCTGAATTTTGGCACCAAAAATTCCCTCCACTTTTAGCAACGGAAGATAACCAAAAATTTTTTCGTTGCTAAATCTACAAAGTTTAATCAATTTTAGCAACGAAAATTATTTTTCGTTGCTAAATAGCAACGGAATTGGTTTTCCATTGCTAATTTAGCAACAGAATCATTTTCGTTGCTATTTTTTCATTGCTATTTTCAGATTTTCTTGTAGTGTTTGTAGAGTTATTATAAAAGATAGCTTTTTCATATATGGATGGCTCATCAACATTTTTTATCTCCTTTGCTATTGATTGTGCAAAAGCAATTGTTTCAATTACTTTTTAAAGTTTTTTGGTATTCCTTTTTGGTCTTTCATTGGCAATAGAATGAGCTTCCTCTCATACTGAACTTTGAGGTAATTCACACTTCTCGTTTAGCTCTTTAGTTTCTTTTAGAAAAGTTTCCTTCGATGGAAATTCTATCTTTTTCTTACCACTAGTGTGGTTTGGGTCATAAAGCGCAGTTGCTTCTTCTTTATGAAACATCATTGACTCTTCAAAGGTAGTATCCCTACTGATTAATAACTTTGGTGGTTTAGGATCATCACACTATAATTTATATCTTTTTACACCAGACTGATAACTAAGAAGGATGCATTTCTTAGCTCTAGGCTCAAATTTCCTATCATTAACATGAGCATAAATGGGACATCTAAATATTCTCAAATGAGAATAATAGGAAAGGTTATAGACCAAACTTCTTTTAGAGTTTTAAAATTGATTTCAGAAGTTAGTGAGCGATTAACTAAGTGACAAACAGTTTTTACCGCTTTTATCAAGCAAATTTTGGGCAAACTAGCACTAATAAGCATGCAAGAAGCTCATTCCAAAAGGATATGGCTAATTTATTTAACGTCACCATTTTTTTGAGGTGTGTGTCTCGCAATCCCTTCATTCTTACAATACTGCTCAAACTTAGATGAACAGAACTTAAAGCCATTATCTGTTTAGAGTCAGTTAACCTTCTTGCTAGTTTACTTCTCTACTATGGCCTTTCAATGCTTAAAATGTAGCAACACTTCACCTTTGTTCTTTAAAATGTACACCCACATTTTCTACGAATAATTATCAATAAAAGTGAGCATGTAATGGGTGCCACTTTTAGGGGAGGCTTGAAAAGACAATAGTGGTTTGAATAAATGTAATCTAAAACATCCTTAGTCTAAAGAATGGTGAAGGAGAAACTAACTCTCTTCTACTTTCCAAGCACGTTGTTCATAGAACCCCACCTTGAGTGCTTAGTCTGCACAAAACACCTCACTTGTTATGCATGTCCAATCTTTTCTTATTCATGTGGCTTGATCTCATATGCCATATTCTGATTGTTGTAAAATCTAGTATAGATGAAAAAATTGATACCGTATTAGTTTTTGTATCTTTAAGTAAGACATACAAGTTTGAAGATAGTTTATATGCCTTCAACAATGGCACTTTTAAATATCATCATAACTCCTCCTTCAGATAAGCACTTATACCCAAGATCATTAAGCAAGCTAGGGGAAATCAAGTTCTTCCTTAGGTCAGGAACAAGTCGCACATTTGACAATGTCCTCATAATTCCATCAAATATTTTTATTTGAATTGATCCTACACTAGCAACTCTACACTCATAATCATTCCCCATTTGGATAATTCCATTTGATAAAGGTTCATAGGTGGAAAATCAATCCTTATTATGACATATATAGAAAAACATCGTGAATCAATGATCCAATATTTTTGAAGAGTGTTAGTTGCAATAGTGAGAGCAAATTTGGCATTTTGAGGTTCATTCGCAAAATTGCTTCACCTCAATCACCTATTTGAGTAATCAATTCCCTAAGATTTTTGTTAGCTTTTCACACTTGGACTTGATGTGCTCTTTTTCCTCGTATTAATAACAAGTCACATATCTTTTTCTTGACTTAAATCTAGATTTTTGGCTTTTAGTAACATTTTTCTCTTGAGGCCTTCCTAGAGCAACTAAAGCATCTCCTTAGTTGCTTTCTATTAGCATGAGCAACTTGCCGCTCTATAAGATATTTGAAGAATAAAGCGCTCATGATCTCCTTAATATTAATAGTCTCCTTGCCATACATTAAAGTGTCACATAAGTGAGCATGCAGAGGTGGCATAGACTTCAGTAAATGGAGGGCTTTATATTTATCATCATCTCAATGTCATGAGCTTAATTTGACATCTACGATAATTGAATTAAACTTGTCTATATGAGCTTTAATTGGTGTACTTTTCTCCATTTGGAGCATGTTAAGACAGTAATTGTAATATAACTTATTGGTGAGAGTTTCGATCATATGTCTAGACTCTAACTTTAACCACATAGATGCTGCCGATTTCTCCTTTATGACACCTCATAAGTTATTATCGACTAAAGTTAATTTCAGGGCACTCATAACCTTTTCATCCATGTCTTGTTTTTTATCCATCGTAAAAAAAACTAGGCATTTTGTTAATACCTAGTAATGCCTTGTTGCATCCCTTCTGTGTCAAGATTGTTTCTATTTTGACTTGCCAAAGAAGCAAACTAGTAGGTCCATCAAATTTCTCAATCTCACATGTTAGACATGATTGAAAAAATTTAGACAAATAAATTGAGCTATGATAACACCTGTTCAGATGAATCCTAGGCAAAAATATTATTATCCTAAAATAAGTCAAGATGAGAATGAGAAAAAGTACAAATTAAATTTGCAAGATAGATTTACCTGGTTCTGCAATTTTGCCTACATCCATGAGCAAAGGTTAGAGAAGTAATTTACTAATAAAATGGAGAATACTAAAAAGTTATTATTTAACTATCAATTCAAATCCCCAAATACATCTAATAATCTCACAAATATACAACACAAGAGTATCGCTAAAATTACTAAAAAGAATTCTCCATGTATTATAGGTAGATGGAGCAAAAAAAAAAAAGAAAAAATATCCCAAGAAATCTGCATGAAAATTGTTGTCATTTCATGCATGCATTTTGTTTATATGAACATTGTCCTAAAGATGTCAACAATGCGATGCTATTTATAACTTTTTCATTTACTTGTCAACTTGTTTTTCAACTCCTCATTGGTTTTGTTGACATTTTTTTTTAACATAAGATGAACTTAAATCACATGGATTAGGATAAGTAATTTTGAAAGAAACACGCACGCGCACACACAAACACACACATATATATATAGTATTAACTGTTTGATATATGATATGTGACTACAAACGATTAAGTTTCTAGTATCTAAACAAAGGTTTGATTACTAGCGATTTGATATGTAAAACATCAGTCAAAATAATTAAGTTTATATATAATATCCATACTAAGTGGGATTACTGATGCTTTAGGAATAAAGCGTTATAGTTATTGTGACTTTATAGGCTAATGTCATAATCCTTGCATGTGGACAATATATTAAGGTTAATTTCTGATAACGTTCTTGAAAAAATCTCGATCCGAGTTTATTACTAGCAAAAAAAAGTAAAAGATCTGTGGAAGTTTACTACTAATCCGACGGTTAAGTTAGTTTCTATGATGAAAAATTATAGAGAAATCATAGAAAATAGAGAGAATCCCGCAAAAATAAAAAAAAATCGTATCCGAGTAAATAACTAATTTAGCTATTTATAAAATAAAAATTTGCATATATTCAGGATTTTCAATGCCATGAAATTTTATATAAAAATTAAATTACCTTGATTATCAATTGTACCCATATAGTGTTATGATTATAATAAAATTATTTATATTAATACAATAATGCAATTATTATTTTGTATTTATTTAAAAAAAAAAAGTCATATAATGGACTGATTTTGAAAGATCCGATCACCGAAATTAAATTGCAAATTACGAAATAGTCTGTGATTCTAGTGAAGTATCTCTCTATCTATCCATATCTCTCATTTCGCAATTCAACGGAATTTCTTTGCCAAAATCACGAATGAATTTGTAATTCGCACTCTAGCTAAAATCCTAGTATTATGACTTTATACATATAAAATAATAATTGTGTTATTTTATTGGTATAACTCATATAGTTGTGACAGTAGCATTAAATGAAGCATAGTTATATGATTACCAATCAAATTAACACGGGAACTAAGAGACAGAGTTTACCAAGTCTAATGACAAAAAGGAAATTTAATTGAATGATAATTTCGTGCATACAATCAGAGGAAGAAAAAAACGGAAAGCATACATAAGATTATACCATATTAAGAATTGATGTTTTAGAACTTAAGTTGAAGTTGAGAAATGAGATTCTTGTCAACTAGGAAAGCTTTGGCAAGAATATCAGTGGGAATGTCAGGATTTGATCCGAAAACCGCATTGGCAATGGGAATAACACCAGGGTTTTGGCTACTGAGCGCAGCAATGGCAACGGCGTTACCATATCCAACATTTCTCTGGAAATGAACAAGACCCACAGGGAACACAAACACATCTCCCTTACCAACAACTTTTGTAAAAAGTCGATTATCTGGATTGGAAGTCACAAACCCTACTTCAAGAGAGCCGTCCAGAACAGTCAAGATCTCAGTAGCCCTGGGATGTGTGTGTGGAGGGTTGATACCCATTGGTGCAAAGTCTATGCGAACCATTGATATGCCAAATGTGTTAAGTCCAGGTAATTGTGAGACGGTGACTGGTGTCACTTTCGAACCTTGTGGGTTTGATGCGTTTCCTGGTTTGTGAAGCCCACTGAAGAAGAAATCACTTGCTTCTACTTCCTTTGGATCCTTGCATGCCATACCATTCACTAGTACTGCCAATTGTGCATCAAAATACTACCACTTACTCACAACTTACAACATAATACAATAATTTAAATTCAGAATTGAATTTATCGTTGTATAAATTACGTATCACTTGGCATAGAGTGAAATACATACCTTGCTTGCTGGGGTCAGCCACACAGAAGTCTTGGAGAGGATCATGATCAGCCAAACCAAGAGAACAAGTCAAAGCAACAAACCCTAACAGAAACGTGTTACAACCCATTTCAAAGTAACGGAATTGCAAGAACTAATTAGATTGGAGAGAAGGAACAATTGTGATATGAAATTTCTGAATATTTGGTCTCCTTTTATACTTGGAGAATGAGAGAGACAGCCGTCCATTGTGTTGAAGGATTCATAATCTAGCATTGTCATACTCTGCTTGGTGGACATATGTAGTGTATTGATGAAGATTCTTCTGAGATGTTCTTTATATATATATATAGTTTAGGATTGACTTGGTCTGATTGATATACAGTTTATTTAAATATATCCACGTAACATAGGGGTATTAATTAAATACTTATTGTCAGTATGTGAGGAATTAAGCATCTCATTCCAAATGGCTTCAAGCTTTCAGAATGATGATTGTCTTGATTAAGGAGTTAAGGTCTGATGTTCTGTATTGCTTGAATAGGCTTTAATTCTAGGCTTAATCAATAGGGATCTTAGATCTTAAAAGCGATTTTTGAAATTTGTAGCCAACAAGAAGAACTACAACAAAAAAAGAGTTAGAATATAAGCTCATTAATCTAAATTAGTCTGATTGATTAATACAGAAAATCGGTACAGTAACAAGAACAATAGACCTTGACTAAAATTTCATCACCTCATTAATCATTTTTAATCAAAAGGTTGCAATTGAAAGTACATGTTAAGAGATAATGAGGTAAATATCTTGGTGTATTGAATTGGAAGGGGAAAAATTCAATAGTTGATTATGCAATTTTTTGTTTTTGTAATTTTTCCTGATTGAGTAATTTTTTCCTTTTATCTTTTCTTGAGCGATTCTTTTGAATGGATTTGATAAAATTTTCAATTTTTTTTATTTAAAAAGAAAAAGGGAAGAAAAATGTTTGCTTAAGTTTCTTTCTCACCTTTGTTTCTGTGATTCTTCCAATCTTTTCTTTGATTAAACAATTATTTTCTGTCGTCGTTTTTTGTGTGATTTTTTGAATGGTTTTGCTAAACCCTAAGTGTTTCGTATCGCGAAATTTTCAATTTGTATTTTGATTCAAAAAAGGAAGAAAAAGATCTATGTACTCTTTTGATAAAATAAAAAGGAGTTGATTTTGTATGGGGGTATTTGTAAGAATATAAATTTTTTTTTTGAAAAGATAAATTTAAAACTTTATAATTCATTGTGTATCTTTAAAAAACAAAGTTTAAAAAGGGATATATTATGTAATTTCCTTTCCCCTATATTTTGTGATGGAACGAAGGTCCATTTATTTTCTTGAATTATTAATATTATTGTTCTTTTGAAACAAGGTGCGTAGGGATTTAACGCTAGGGATTAAAGATCATTTAACACTACAAGAAAATTTGGAAATAGCAACGGAAATTAGCAATCGAATTTGGTGCATTTCCGTTGGTAATCAAAATTAGCAACCGAAAATAACAACGGAAAATTCGGTTGCAATTTTGGCAGTTGCTATTTTTAGCAACTGAATTTTTTTCCGTTGGTAATTTAACAATGGAAATGTGTTCGGTTGCTAAAAATACAAACCGAATTTCCTTTGCTATTTTCGGTTGAATTTAAATTCCATTGCTATATCTAACCAATATATATTTCAGTTAACTGGTCAACATTACCAACGGAATTTAATATCCGTTGCTATATTTAGCAACCGAATTCATTTTTCGTTGCTATATTTACCAACGGAATATTAATTCTTTTAATTCCGTTGCTAAAAATAGCAATGAAATTTCTCTTTGGTTGCTATTTATAACATAAGAAATTGTAAAATTATGCTAGTTTTATTAGCTTGGCATAATGTTTTAGTTAAATCAAATTTATTTATTTATAAATAAATAAAATCCAAATTCATTATGAATTTAAAAAAAAATATTGTTATTGATAATATAATATTAAAATTGTAATGCAAAAAATTAAAATCCTAAAAATATATTATATTACTGTAAAGTAAAAATCCAGGAAAATCATAACAAAAACAACATAAAATCAGTATCAATAACAATCTAAAAATACAAGTCTAAGCTATGTAGTTGGTGGAGGTGAAGGAGAACGATTTGACTGCTGAGCACCCTTGATTTTCAAATCTTCTACTCGATTCTTTAGTTGGGTTACAGTATCCATCAACATGGTGAGTGCGGTCTCTAGCTGAACAAATTTCTTAGAAGATTTGCATCGCTTACTACAAGCAGCTATAGATAATGTAGAGGAATTCGAATGTGAAGTGTTTGCAATTAAACCTAAACTAAAAATCCTCCCACGGTTATTCTTACCACCAACTACTTCAAGAAAAATCTAACTCTCATCAACACTTTCAGAGCTCTGCCGCTGTTGAATGAGAGTCTCTTGTATTTGCTCCTATCATTACAATAATTAAAATTAATTAGCTATATTTTTATAAAATAATTAATATTGATGTATAAATTTAACATACGTTAAGTTGTCTGCAATGGGTATTGACGAATGTCTGACCATCATGCTTTTTTGTGTGAGTGTGCATAAAAACTTCAGGATATGTAGGCTTTCTACCCATAGTTATTTCTTGTATAACAAGCAATAAGAAATAATCATCAAAATACCATAGTTCATTCCACAATAAGGGGAAAAATTTCACAATTACAACTAAAAAATAGAATAAAGAGTGATTTATACATGCACATGAGAGCCTAGTAGCAACATGCACATAGTTCTTTGGTTTGATCTATATAATAAAATATAAAAAATACAATTCTTAAAATTGTTGTACAATTTTGAGTTTACTATTATGTGTACTTGAACCAATCAATTAAGTTCCAATATAAGAATACTTTATCCTATTCTTCCTCCTCCAAGTTCACCATTAATATGATAATTTTCAATGGCTATTCTTAATCTAATTGAAAATGACAACAAGGAGAACATGCCTCCTTCAACTAAAAGAAGAACCAGGAAAATATCATATAAGAATTTTTCCTATAAGGTTTTTATTTCATTTGAATAAAATCATCTATCTTGTGTAGCTAAATTTGAGCACATATGAAGGTAAATCAATAGGTTTTTTTACCATTTCAGCTCATGAGTGTTATTAAGTTTCTCGCAGCAAGAATGTTGCTTGATAACCAAACTCTATAGCCCAATAAAACAATAAACTGTTGTATAATAAGGAAATTCTGATTCATTACAACCAAATGGAACTAAAAAATAACTCAACAATCTTAATAGGTTTACTTCCTGTGAAACAAAAAATTTATATCAATAACAAAGGCATCTATGAAAATAGAACAACAATTACACAATCATTGTCCATAATAATTATACATTTATAGAATAAAATGTAAGCATAAAATTCAGATACTTACCAGTTTATCTGCATGCTCGTGATGGCTTAAAGTTCCTCCAGTATGCATGGCTAGACTCTCACCATCTGAGACTCCTCGCCTATTTGAAGAATTCTTATCTAAACTGGCAATTGCTTCGGGTGTTGCCCAGTATTGCTGCCAATGATTCCATATTTCTTCAGAAATAAAATTAGGTCGTTGACCACCCTTGTGTAAATTACATAGAAATTCTTTATATCGTTGGCGGGCCCACTTTTCCCAAACTCCATAAATGACATCATTAAATTTTGAATCCTAAAAAAATTCTTTCTGAAAAAAAAATAACATAAGTATTACAAAGTACAATAGATAATGCACGAATGTATGAAGCTAATTATTTTGAAACAGATAATGTTATTTATTTTTTGTACCTCAAACTACTGATAATAAAAATCCTTTGTCTGCAGAGAAAGATTTTTCCAAGCATAACCCTCAATTTCTATCCTCTCTTTAAATGTGGATCTGATTTTTCTTGACCAAATACTTGATGAAATAAACCTGTTAATATGAACAAAATCAATATCGAATTAGATATCCATACTATTAGTATAAGTTTATGTTTTAATCTTGTAATACAAACTTTTTTTATAATTAAATTCACATATCATTGATAATCTTCATGTAAATTCTTCCATCAACTCCCTTTGCACTAGGCTGGAGTCCTTCATCCTCAATATCAGAACCTGGTACTTGTGTAGGCATAGATTCAGGGTTTGGGATCGGAGTAGATGTATTTACATGGTCAGCAGATATATTTGGGTTGTTGGATGCTAAATCACTTGGTTGATTAGAAGAGTGATTGCGGTTTGTTATTGGTGAAGGTGATGCCTCATATTGCTGGTTAGGATATGGACATGACACACCTAAGCCTACAGACCTTGTAACCTGAGATGGGTGGACTTGTCCACTGTTGTCTCCATTCGATGTTAGTCTGAACCTTGGCGGTAGCAATGACTTTCTTCTTTTGGGTGGCATATTTTAAACCTGATATTCAAAAAAATGGAATATACTTCTTCAAATCGAATTATATAATTATATTATAGAATATATAACATTAGTACATAATTGTAATAATAATACATTTTGGTTTTGAGATAATAAAACATATACAATTTAATCGCTATCATCACTTAATTGCACATCAAAATCATCCTCTGTTTCTAAATATTCAGAATTAAAGTCGGGCTCATCTTCAGAATTCTGCCCATCTATTGATTCCTTATCATCTCCAGATAAAATTTCCACAAATTCATTATTTGGATGATTTAAAATTTTATTCTCGAAACATGTATTTATTTCATGTACATCCGGTTCTTCTTCTTGAAATGCTTCACTTTTTTTTGTCTTGCTTTCTCCATTTGCCTATCCATCAAAAACACCTCTTGGTTTAACTTTGCAGATGGCTAACCAATCTGACTTATCCCTTCTTAAGCTGGTATAAGGGACATAATGCACCTGGGTCGCTTGTATTGCTAACACGAATGGTTTAAATTGCTTAAATCTTCTCCGCTGGTTGATTTCAATGAGATTATATCGGCTATGTACTTTTGTTCCAACATTAGGAGTTGGATCAAACCACTCACACTTAAAAAGTACACACCGTTTTATCAGCAATGCAAGATATTCTATTTTAAGTATCTCAATAATTTTGCCAAAATAATCCATCAGTTCCCCTTGTATGCAAACTCCACTGTTTACTATTGCCATGCTATGTCCATGCTTTTCTATATGAAATTTGTATCCATTAACGATATAGATAGGATATGATTTAATAGTTCACAATGGCCCTTTAGCAAAATCACATATGAGCTTGTTTTCTATTCTATTTTCAAAAGCTTACATAAAAAATTTAATCAATACATATAATATTTTGTAAGTTTTACAGTAATTGCAACAAGCATTCAATTTTATTGCACTCTACAGACTTACATAATTTGCAAACCAACGTGGAAAGTTTTTATCCACTTCTTTATTGATGTCATCCTGTGAGTTTCCTGGCATTAGCTCGCTTAACAACCCCTCGTATTCACTAAAAACATTATAAATTATCTTAGCTATAAACTCCAATCATTGAGAAAAATAATTTAGCCAATATCAACTATAACATAAACTTACTACACAAAAGGTTGAATTTCTTGGCAATTCAATAAAATGTAACCATGTGCAGCCTCCATTTCTTTCTCTATTAACATTCTTCTTGTAGAATGTCCATGTGTTCGGCTAGGATATTTGAAAATAGATAAGTTATCATCACCAATCCACTCACCCCCATCGTCATTACGAGGAACTTTTCATTCTTGAGTGATCACATGAGGCTCAAAATAATGTGAAAAAAATGTACTTGTTTCCTCTACTAAATACGCATTGCATATAGAGCTTTCAACTCTAGCCTTATTTTTAACATTTTTCTTCAAGTGATGCAAATTCCTACATTATAATTAGGGTAATTATATTAACTTATTTGGTATAAAGCTATAAAAGTTTTAGCAAGTTTTGCTATAAAAGTAAAATTACCTCTCGAATGGATACATCCATCGATATTGAACTGGACCAGCAAGTTTCGCCTCGTGTACTAAATGTACAGGTAGATGCTCCATACAATCAAAGAAGTTGGGTGGAAAAATAGTCTCTAATTTGTACAACATAACCGAAATGTCCCTTTCTAATCTTTCCATATCAGACAACTGTAATTCAGAAGCTGTTAAGCTTTTGAAAAACAAACTTAATTCCATTATAGCTTGCCAAACATTATTCGGTAAGAGCTCCCGAAATGCAATTGGAATGAGCCTCTGCATAAATACATGACAATCACGACTTTTCATTCCAAATAATTTGTACTTCTTCATATCAACACACCTTGTCAAGTTTAAAACATATCCATATGGAAACTTTAGGCTTTTCAACCATTTACACAAAACATATCCATATGGAAACTTTAGGCTTTTCAACCATTTACACAAAGTTTGCTTTTGTTTTTTATCCAAAATGTAACATACTTTTGGATATTTTTCTATATTTGGATCTTTATCTAACTCGCTTCTTCTACAAAAAATTTTCAAATCAGCTCTTGATTTTGCATTATCCTTGGTCTTCCCTTCAATGTTTATGATTGTGTTGAAAAGATTGTCAAAAATATTTTTTTCAATATGCATAACATCTAGATTGTTTTGTATCAAATTAGTTCTCCAATATGGAAAATCCCAAAATATACTCCATTTTCTCTAATTAAAGTTTTGACTTATGTTACTATTAACCTCTTCACTTTCAAGTTCTGTAACTTTTAGTAACCCTAACTAATCAATCTCTCATAATACAATCCCGTTCTTAATGAATTTTTGTATATTGCGTCTGAATGAATGATCTAGAGGAAGAAATTTTCTATAATTGTCAAACCATGATGTTTTGCCCCCGTTAGGAAGATGAAATGCATCAGAATCATTGCCACAGTAGGGGTAAGCCAATTTTTCTACTTGCTCCATCCAGACAAATAGCATATGCAGAAAAATCACTAATAGTCCACATCAAAGCTGCTTTCATCTTAAAATTTTATTAGCTAGAGGCCAATCATGACTTGTATAATGATGTATCAAGAATATCAATAGGGATTGATAAAATGATTTAAAGGAGTTTAAATCATGTGAGTCTTGAATAGAACTCACAATTACACATTATACTGCCAATATGGACAGGAACCCTATAGGTCACACACATATAGAGAAAAAGGATAAAATAATAAAATGACAAGGATAATAATATTTGATATCATTATGGGGATAGAGAAGTAAATAAGGTAATAATTAATTAAAGAGTTTAATTAATTATGATCATATAAAATTATTCGCGGAACTTTTGAGAAATGTTCTGTAATGTTGGACCTAATTGAAATAATGTATTTCATAATTAATTATTATTGGACTATAAGTGTTATAGGGCTGATATAATAATTAATAGATCCATTGGAGGAATTATAAAGGGGCCAGAGGAATGAAGTTGGCATAGAAGCCCTCCAGAAGAGGGCCACACACCAACTCCCTGGTAGAAGGCCTTAAAGGCCTATTTCTTGGACCAAATTAAATTAAATATGTTACATAAGTGTTTTGGAGCCTACATATTTAATTTGGTTGGATTTGGAATTCATTTTGGTAATTAAATCCAAGTATTTGTACAAAGGGCCTAGTTTGTAGGTTTTGTGCATAGTCTTTTATGAAAAGGCTTAAATTGAATTTAATTGAGCCCAAATAATTATAAATAATTCCAGAAGCCCAGTTAATAATTCTCCAGCAATTTTAAAGAGCCCAATCTCATTATGAAGTTAGATTTTTAACCTAACTATAAAAATCCAAATAATGAGGAATTAGGGTTAAGTCAGAAAACACTTAAGAAAGGGTTTCTTCTTTTTCTCTCTACCCTAGCCGCCACCTCCCTTGCTGGCTCAAGGGATTTTTGGCCAGCCCCTTGTCCCTTACCAATTGTTGGTTCATTCTATAATTCTCTAGTGTAGATTACTCATTGAAGGTATTCGATTTTGGACACTGTGATTTGCGACAACCCGGTACGAAGAAAAAACAACTATACAACAAAAATCAAAGGTGATTTTTCTTATTCTCACTAATATGAATATTATAAATTCATGGCAAGATCAGTAATATTGGTTAAAAATTTTAAATTCCGCTTATGTATGAGATGCATGTAACCGATAAATCCCAACATGGTATCAGAGCCTCGATTTTGCCATGAATATACAATTCTATATTTATTTCGCGAAATAAGTTTTATTTTTAAGTTATTTATTTCATGAACTTTAAAATATTAGATTTAATTGTTCATGAATGAGAAATATTGATTTATGGATATAAGTGTGATCAAATATATATATCGGAAACAAAAATAATTTTTTTGAGAAAAGAATTCTGTGTTTTTGCGTGAGAAGCTTTTAGATTTAGGGGCTGTTCTAAATTAATTTTTTATAGATCAATTATAAGATCATTTAGATGATAATTTATGTGTTTAATATGTGATATTAAGCCATAGGATCAAACGAAATTAAAATCAAACATGTTTTGCATGAAAACTAGTTTAGTCGAAAAGCTCGATAAATTGGTGTTATTCGTGTGTCCTTGATATGTTCTTGGTGTGTTCTTATTTAGAATGATTTTTAATCTTCTAAATCTGATATCTCTGATATATTAAAGTGTTTTTAATTAATTGGATTAATTAAAATGGGCCTTAAAATAATTTGATTAATTTTATTTCATTAAAACTACTTAATGGGCTTAATTATGTTTACGGACTTGGTTTAAATTAGTAAATGACTTGGTGGGCCCAAGGAGCTGATTTAAATTAAATATTATAAACAATAATTAAGTTTATTAATGGGTTTTAGGGGCTAGAGTGGGCTTGCCTCATTCCAAAAGGCCCAAATGGTCTAATAGACACAAAACTAGTTTGTGTGTGAACACAATTAGGGTTTCATTTGGTGGGTTTCGGCCTACCCTTAATCCTAAGCCCAAAATTAATTATTTTAATTATTTAATATGATTAATTAATTAAATAATCAATTAATAATCAATTGGATTGATTATTAAGGTAAGAACACATGCATGCAAAAAGGTTTCCTAAAATGAAAGTTTCTAAAATGAAAAAAGTTTCCTAATTTGATCACATTATTAAAATAACTCAAAAGCTTGTTTCAAGAGTTGAAACAAAGTTAGTAATCCATGTCTTTATGCATTAGAAATGCATATAAGGGTGTATGATTGGCATGATGGATAGTTATGGACAAGGCCCAATGTGATTGAGCATTATGCATGTTTTGGCCTAATGAGGACTTTCATGTCCCAGCCACTTATTTTTGGTTTGTATTTCTTTTCAAATTGCAATATGTAATTAGATTACTTATATTAGAATTAGAAATAAAGATGGCGACCACTGTCAAGGAGCAAGATGGGCCGGATGGAGATCAAACAAGCTTGAAGATAATGTAATTATTTTTCTTGTTTGAATCATGCATACTACCTAGGTGTGAACTTTTGATTTCCCTCTTGGCTCGGGTAAATCAATGTAGTGAAGTCCATAACTATACCATATTTGTATGCTTATATTTATGTGATAGATATAGGATGCATACCAATGTATGCCAACCATGTATGATGAGACTTAATTAACTAAAATCCTCAAACAAATACTAAGGTATATAAGCCTTCCATTAATTAAAGGAGAACCAGAGTTCTTTATAGTGTAAGTTGTTGACCAAATTCAAGCTTACATTATATCGAATATTTTCAAATCTAATTAAATGGGTCATCTTAGCTAGCCCATTAGCTTGTTGACCAAAGTCAAGGCTAATGGTTATAGAGGTAAGATTAGGGAATGCATATACGATATGCATGCATCAAGAGTTGATAACCTAATAATCCAATAGTTGTGTAGAGACAAAATTGGTATAGAGATACCTACCTTTCAAGGGTATGGATTTTGGCTTGTTGACCACAGTCAAGGTCAAATTACATATCAAGGATTGGATATTGGCCCACTAGGAAAACCATCGGATTTTCTCGGATTATATAGTGAGGGCTATTAATTCTCAATAAAATAGTGGGAGTAAATGGATTAATTAAAGGCCTTATTAATGCATACATATATATGAACATACTCTCATATCTTTTCTTTTTCACATCTAGGTCATCATCATGAGCGCATCAAACATTAATATACGATCAATCTTGGATAACAAGCTGGTTGGCAGCAACTATTCTGACTGGATCAGGCAAGTGAGAATTGTTCTCAAAGCTGAAAAGATCCATTATGTCTTGGATAAAGATCCACCACCACTTCCATCAGATGATACCATTGATGAGATCAAAGGCATTTATCGAAAATATATGGAGGATAGTGAAGTGGTAGCATGTCTGATGCTGGGTGTTATGTCCTCGGAGCTTCAGAAGCAACATGAGATGATGGATGCTAGAACCATCATTTTGCATCTTGAGGAGCTTTATTCTTCTCAGGCTAGAACTGAGCAATATGAGATTGCTCGAGCTCTATTTAGCTGCAAAATGATGGAAGGCACTTCAGCTGCTACTGGTATATTGAGCATTTGAGTAGACTTGGCTATGTTATGGATAATTATCTATACATAGATTTAATCTTGTACTCGTTGGCTCCAAGTTATGCACCTTTCGTGCTTAACTTCAACATGAACAAGATCCAAGTAACCATTCCTGAGTTAATCAACATGCTCAAGACAGTTGATGGATCCTTTAAAAAGATCTAAAAAGTGCCATGGTTGTCACTTCTGCTAAAGGTAAGAAGCAGAAGAAGAAGAAGAAGAAGAAGAAGAAGATAACCAAGGCGCAGCTAGAGAATGGTGGGATCTCCAAGAAAAAGGTTGCCAAGAAAAAGAATCCCAAAGGAACTTGCTTCCATTGTGGAAAGGATGGTCATTGGAAGCGAAACTGCAAGGCCTATCTAGATTCTCTCAAGGAGAAGAAGCAAGCTGATGCTTCTACTTCAGGTATTCATATAATTGAAATTAATACTTATTCTATTGCTTCAAAACAATCTTGGGTATTAGATACCGGATGTGGATCTCACTTATGTAATGATCTACAAGGGCTTAGAAGATTTAGAAGAGTTGGAAATGCAGAGATATGTTTGCAGTCAGCTACTGGACAGAACATCTCTACAACGGTTGTGGGGACTTACCATTTACCTCTTCTAGTGGATTAGTACTGGAATTAAATAATTGTTATTATGTTCCAACTTTATCCAAAAGTATTATTTCTTTCAGTTGTTTGTTGAACGATTATGATATTTCTTTAAAGGACAAGTGTTGTTACATTTTTAAGAACAATATATTTTATGTAAAAGCTATCATTGAGAATGGTATATTTGTTCTTGATTTAATTAAAGAAGTATATAATGTGGATACCAAGAGAATGAAATATGATAATCTAAATACCTCATACTTATGGCATTGTCGTTTAGGCCATATAAATGAGAAACGCATGACAAAATTACACAAGTCAGGTGATTTGGGATCATTTGATTATGAATCATTTGATAAATGCGAATCTTGTTTATTGGGAAAAATGACAAAAGCTCCCTTTATTGGTAAAGGAGAACGAACTAAAATGATTTTGGACTTAATACATTCAGATGTATGTGGTCCAATGACTACACATGCCAGAGGAGGTTACTCCTGCTTCATTACTTTTATAGATGATTATTCCAGGTATGAATACATCTATCTAATAAAATATAAATTAGAAGCATTTGAAAAGTTCAAAGAATTCAGAAATGAAGTAGAGAAACAACTTGGCAAGAGTATTAAAACACTTAGATCAGATCGAGATGGAGAATACTTAAGCCAGGAGTTTCAGGATTATCTTAGAGATAATGGGATTTTATCTCAATGGACTCCACCATATACACCACAACACAATGGTGTATCTGAAAGGAGAAATCGAACACTAGTAGATATGGTTCGATCAATGATGAGCTGAGCGGACTTGCCTAAGTCCTTTAGGGAATATGCACTAGAAACTATTGTTTATGTGTTAAACAGAGTTCCTAGTAAATCGGTTGATGTTACTCCATATGAGATGTGGAATAACAAGAAACCCACGCTTTCTCATATGAAAGTATGGGGTTGTCTTGCTTATATGAAGAGGACAATGTCAGACAAACTGGATGTTAAGTCTGACAAATATTTATTTGTGGGATATCCAAAAGAAACGTTTGGATATTATTTCTATCATCCCTTAGAATAAAAGGTGTTTGTTTCAAGGCATGCTATCTTCTTGGAAAGAGAATTTCTCCTACGAGAGGACAGTGGGAGTAAAATTGAACTTGGTGAAGTTCAAGACCCACAAATAGAAGATGATTAACCGATTGAACCCGATCAACTGATTGAACCCGAAACTGAATTTCATAATGATGAGATTGCAGTTGAACTTGATTATACACAAAATCCTAGAAGATTTACTAGGATGTGTTCTATCCCTGTGAGATATGGATTTCACGTTGATTCGGATAGAGACATAACTGTAGTAGAGGACAATGGGCCTACAAGCTATCAAAAAGTTTTGAACAGTTTTAGAACGTGATTTATGGGTTAAGGCTATGCAGTCTGAAATGGACTCCATGTATGAGAATAAAGTATAGACTTTAACTCAACCACCTGAAGGGATAAAACCCATAGGGTGCAAATGGGTCTTTAAAAAGAAGACCGACATGGAAGGTAATATAGTTACCTATAAAGCTCGTTTAATAGCAAGGGTTATCGTCAAAAAGAAGGTATTGACTATGATGAAACTTTTTCTCACTGTAGCGATGCTTAAGTCTATAAGAATACTTTTCAGCCATTGCAGCTCATTATGATTATGAGATTTGGTAAATGGATGTGAAGACAGCTTTCCTTAATGGAAATCTTACTGAGGATGTGTACATGACACAACTAGAAGGGTTCACATCAGGAAATGGTGAAAAGGTATGCAAGCTTTAAAGATCCATTTATGGATTAAAGCAAGCCTCTAGGAGCTGGAACATACAATTCAATGAGACAATCAAAGAGTTTGGTTTCTCACAGAATGAAGATGAACCTTGTGTGTATAAAAGGGTTAGTGGGAGTACAATTGTCTTCCTAGTTCTATATGTGGATGATATATTGATCATGGGAAATGACAATTCTCTTCTCCAATCTATTAAAATATGGTTATCCAAGCAATTCTCCATGAAAGACCTTGGAGAAGCATCCTATATTCTGGGAATAAGGATCTATAGAGCTAATCCAATAGGTTGCTAGGTCTTTCTTAGAGTACATTTATAGATAAAGTATTGAAAAGGTTCAATATAGATCTCTCTAAGAAAAGGTTTATACCCATAGTGCATGGGAAACACCTTTCTAAGTCTATGTGTCCGCAGACACGAGAGGATAGAGAGAGCATGAATAGAATACCATATGCATCTGCAATTGGTTCTATCATGTATGCTATGTTATGTACAGGTCCAGATATAACATGTGCTTCGAGTGTCACAAGCAGATTCCAGTTTCCAATCTAATAAAGATGATTGTAAATCACAGTCTGGTTATGTGTTCATAATGGAAGGAGGAGCAATTAGTTGGAAAATTTCCAAACAAGAAACAACTGCTAATTCCACGACGGAAGCTGAGTACATTGCTGCTTCAGAAGCAGCCAAAAAAGTAGTCTGGATCAAAAATTTCATAACTGAACTAGGAGTGGTGCCTAGTATTGTTGATCCGATTCCTTTATATTGTGACAACAATGGAGCCATTGCGCAAGCAAAGGAACCACGGTGTCATTAGTGATCCAAGCATGTTCTCAGACGCTACCATCTCATAAGGGAAATAGTAGCTAGAAATGATGTGAAAATAAAAATGGTCCCTACAGATGATAATGTGGCGGATCCACTCACTAAAGCACTTTCCCAGATGAAGCACAATCACCATATAAATAGCATAGGTCTGAGACATATGAATGATTGGCTCTAGTGCAAGTGGGAGATTGTTAAAGAGTATGCCCTAGAGCCCATGAAAAATGGATGTTTTCAAATGTATAAATTTATATTTTTAATAAAAGGCATCATTCATTTATTAATGCTATATTTAAATACATGAGTTTGTAAATCTTAAATTAATAAATGAAGTCCTAGATATTATAAATACGATACAAAGGCAATCATGAAAGTGTTCATGATATGAGATGTCTATTGCATGCAAATGTGTTAATATCTAAATATCCCTAGTCATAGAATTAACAAGATAAGGATATTATTAATTCGGACAGACTAGCACATGTTATGCTTCTTGAATGGTTCAAGTAGTGGTTCTCATAACTATGATTATGGAAGATAATCAAAGCTAACATGTGGATGCTTGTTAGAAGAACAAGTTCATTGGAGACCTGCATAGAGAGTCCTCACATGGATATTAAATCTATGTCAGTGAGGAATCTCTTCATAGCGTTTGTGCAAGTATCCTTAGACTTGAGATCACCAAAGTTATCTTAAGTAGCAAGTGGTATGTTTTGATTCCATAACTGATTACTTCCAACTGGGAGTGAAAATAGTTAGGAGATTGGATATATCATGACCTACTTGAAGAGAGTTGAGTGATTGACAAAGGATTCACCATCCCAGATTTAAGAAGGGAAGTTATCTCGCATGATTCTATAATTGCCTTGTTCAGAGAATCTCTGGCCAGAGTAATATGCCAAGATGGATAGAGATCCATGAAGGGCATTTTGGGAACAATGGTTAAATTAATAGAACATACATGATTAGATTTATATGAGTTGACAGAAATCCATACTCAGAATCAAATTGAGATAAGAGTGGTGAAAGGAGTAATTGCACGGTAACTATTTCTATGGAAGGGTATAGTCAAACCACTTGACTTTCTTGATATTTGGGTAGTCATAATGCCTAGTTAGAGGCCAATCATGACTTGTATAATGATGTATCAAGAATATCAATAGGGATTGATAAAATGATTTAAAGGAGTTTAAATCATGTGAGTCTTGAATATAACTCACAATTACACATTATACTGCCAACATGGACAGGAACCCAATAGGTTACACACATATAAAGAAAAAGGATAAAATGGTAAAATAACAAGGATAATAATATTTGATATCATTATGGGGATAGAGAAGTGAATAAGATAATAATTAATTAAAGAGTTTAATTAATTATAATCATATAAAATTGTTCGCGAAACTTTTAAGAAATGTTCTGTAAAATTGGACCTAATTGAAATAATATATTTCATAATTAATTATTATTGGAATATAAGTATTATAGGGCTGATATAATAATTAATGAGTCCATTGGAGGAATTACAAAGGGGCCAGAGGAATGAAGTTGGCGCAAAAGCCCTCCAGAAGAGGGCCACACACCAACTCCCTGGTAGAAGGCCTTAGAGGCCTATTTCTTAGACCAAGTTAAATTAAATATGTTATATAAGTATTGTGGAGCCTACATATTTAATTTGATTTGATTTGGAATTCATTTGGGTAATTAAATCCAAGTATTTGTATAAAGGGCCTAGTTTGTAGGTTTTGTGCATAGTCTTTTATAAAAAGGCTTAAATTGGATTTAATTGAGCCTAAATAATTATAAATAATTTCAGAAGCCCAATTAATAATTCTCCAGCAATTTTAAAGAGCCCAATCTCATTATGAAGTTGGATTTTTAACCTAACTATAAAAATCCAAATAATGAGGAATTAGGGTTAAGTGAGAAAACACTTAAGAAAGGGTTTCTTCTTTTTCTCTCTACCCTAGCCACCACCTCCCTTGCTAGCTCAAGGGATTTTCGGCTAGCCCCTTGTCCCTTACCAATTGTTGGTTCATTCTATCATTCTCTAGTGTGGATTACTCATTGGAGGTGTTCGATTTTGGACACTATGGTTTGCGATAACTCGGTGCGAAGAAAAAATAACTATACAACAACAATCAAAGGTGATTTTTCTTATTCTCACTAATATGAATATTGTAAATTCATGGAAAGATCAGTAATATTGGTTAAAAATTTTAAATTTCGCTTATGTATGAGATGCATGTAACCGATAAATCCCAACAGTACAATGACTGTCAAGAACATGTATGCCTTGTCCATACACATCCATGGCAGTAAATTATATGGAGTAATTATGATTGGCCATGATGAATATTGTTGGCCCAATTGACCAAAAGGTTGAAAGCCATCTGTCAATAATCCCAACCTGACATTTTGACTTTCTGCTTCAAACTCAGTATGTGTGTCATTGAAATGTTTCCATGCTAGCCCATCCAATGGATGGGTCATACTTCCATCATTCTGTTCATGTTCATCATGCCATCTCATGTGGGCTGCAGTAACATTAAAGGCATACAGTCTTTGAAGTCTTGGAGTTAGCAAAAAATAATACATCCGCTTCTAAGGAACTAATTTTTACTTTCTAGTATGTATTCTTGGTTTGAACCTAGGTTGGCTACAATATTTGCACTCTTCTAATTCCACATCTTCTCCCCAAAATAACATACATCCCAACTTACAACAATCTATTCGTTCAACGGGCAAATCAAGACCCCGAATAAACTTCTTTATTTCATAAAAATCCTCAACCATTTTATGGTCAGGAGGCAATGAATCATTGTACCATGTAAGAATTTTATCTAAACTTTGTTCAGAAATATGACCTTTAGACTTTATGTTCTATATTCGGGCAATGGTAGACAGTTGAGTCATTTTCTCATAGTTTGACCATAATTCTTGGTCAGCTAACTCTAGTAAGTCAAAAAATCTTTTTTCATATGGGTTTGGTTCCTCTTCACTATTCTGCATATTTTCTTCAAAGGAATAACCAGCTGCATCATAAACCATTTGTGCGTAAATATTTTCATTTACATCCACATTATTTGGTCGAATACTAGCTCCCCCTGCAAATCCATCTATATTTACTGCTGACGATGCTTGATTACCCCTAGAGGTACTAAAAATTATTGGCTCCCCATGCCGTGTCCATTGAAAATAATTTGGAAAAAAACCCTTTTTTTTAACAAATGTAGATGCACTTCATCAGTAGGGAGGAAACAAATATGTTTGCACTTTTTACATGAACATCTAATTTTTGGACCATCCATATATATAGGTTGCAAACTTTCATATTCAATGAATCATTGAACTCCCTTGGCAAACTCAATATTAATGAGACCATCTAGCATTAATCGCTTATACATCCAAGATCTATCAACATTACTCATGTTTGTGTAACTGTTATTCTGATGGAATATGACATGGCATTTATATGATGATCATACAGCGAAAAAACAATAAAATTCGATCATACATGCCATACAATTCCATAACAAGAATCGAAACATGCAATTTTAGGGTTTTAAAACTTACAACTTTAGATGCACTTTAAGATTTGATTTTGATGATGACTAGTAACTAAGATGGATTTATCTACCTTAGATCTTGATCACCAATGCCAAGGAACAGCCTTTACGCCACTCCTTTCTATTCTCACACACACATTTGCAAATATGGCTTAAAACCGAGATTGCTAGCTCTCTTTATGTGTATTCGGTAATGGGAATAGATTGAAGCCACAAGATTTGATCTTGTTCTTCTTTTAGGTTACTATTGTTGCCCAAGAATACAAGAGAACAAGAAAGAGTTCTTTTCCCTTGTGTATTTCGGTCAAGAGAGAGAAAAACCCTAACTAGGTCAAATAGAATTAACTTATTTATATCACAAGATTAGGAAAGCTTATGGTTGCCAAAAATCCCTTGTAATTGGGTCTTTTATTTTGCCTCCATCACTTCCTAATTAAGTGATTTAAATGAGTTCAAATTCCTTTAGGTTTTTCAATTCAAATTAATTTAAAATGGCATAAGACATTTAATCAAAATAAATTACTTAATTAGGAATATAACATGTGCCGAAATTCACTATAAGAATCCTAGTGAATTTCGGTCACACTCTCTCCTTATTTAAGTGCTTTATTTTGATTCAAATGCTATTAGGAATTAATACTCAATTAACTTAATTAATCCAAGATAATTAACTAATTGAAATTAATCCTACATAGGCCGAAATTCCCTCTCTTATGGACCAAGGTCCAATTAACAATTTTAATATCCATTACATTAATTTGACTTTAATTAAAAGCCCAAATTAATGCCCAATACTCCAATTAAATATTTTAAGCCCAATGCTTTGTGTGCGATCCTATAGGTCCATTTAATATTGGCAATGAATTAATGAATTAATTCAAAGGCTATATATATTCTCTAGCAAGATATTATAGCATTCCAAATTATATGAAAATACAAATGGCATTTAGTGACCTAATGCAATTTTGCATAGTCCCTTACCCATAAATATCAGAATTAATATAAGGCATAGAACTAGTCATCCTTATATATATTAATTCCTTTCTTGATATTCTAGTGACACTGAACTCTCAGATAAATAATGATTACTCATTATTTCATCTCGGTATGGCCATACACTTCTCAATTCACTGATCAAGTGGCCGATGATATTTTCTCTCTTATAAAGAGGGGTAATCCCTTCACTTCTCTCATGCTCTCTAACATGAATCAATATATACCCAAGCATACCCATACTTGTCACTCTGTTACGAGCACGTTAGGTGTATATCAAAGTACACAGTAATTCATAAAGAGTTTCATAGAGAATTTAGGTCTAAGAACTCCGATGCAAAACTTGCATATGAGAAATACTTATGACTTGTACCATGCAGTGTTCTCATGAATGGATCGAATTCGGATACCATGTTCTAAACATGTATCTATGATCTCTGAATGACACTCTTGTCCTTATGATCCGTAAGATAGAACTCAACTTATCAGAGAGAGCATACTAGTCTTAATTCATTGTTATTCCCATAACAATGACTTACTGGGGATATTTAGAATGAAGTCTCTATTGTTTCAAGGTCTTACAACCATGTGCCTTACACATGATAACTTAAACTGAAACAACATTCTTGGATAGTTCTATCAATTGATATGCACAGAAATACAATAGATAAAACAAATGCCTCATTTATTAACTAAAGTGGTTTATTACAATGTATTGGGGCTAGGGCTTACATTAACATATTCAAATAAGGTATTTTCATAATTAGATTTATGGGTTAAATAAATAGGAAAGGTTTATCAGTGTTTGCAATTATAACTTAACAAAACAAATCATAATTTTTAGCAAACCCAAATATGCAATTATATATTTGGATCCTACTCCTAACATAGGAATAAAATAATTCAGAATTACCATAAAAAAGCATGATGACATAAAATTAACTTCCATCAAGGTACATGGCACTCAACCATGATAACCGAGTTATCCTTTGGAAACCAGTAGCCCACAGGTCGAATCGTTTCAGCCTATATACCTTGATACAACAGTAACGCAAAAGAAGTATTTTATGTTATTTTATAATGGATTTGTATACACAGAGCCTGTTTTCAAAGATAAAAAAAAGTCATATGCATTTGTATAAGATAAAGTTCATTTTAACATTTTATTTATATGCTTTTGATTTTATTTATGATAAGAGAACAACAGTACAGTCAACAAAAAAAAGATCCCAACAAAAAAAAATAAAATGGATATAACAACCTGAAAAAAGGCAAAATACCCAAGGCAACTGCATCAAGGAAAATAGAACTAAAAGGCTGAGTCCCAAAAAAACGAGATCATAAGCACACCACCAAGACTAGAAAAATAAAAAAAAAGTTTAAAACTGTCAAAGTAAAATAACAACCCAAAACCTGACAGCGGAGAGACCCCTCAAATAGCAACAACCCACGAAGAGCACTAGGACAGATCAGAAACCAAGACAACTATTAGCCTTTGTCAAAATAGCTAGCTGGAGAAAGAAAATAGATAGCAAAGCTAAGCAAGTCAGGCGAGAGCAATATAAAAAGAGAAAACAACACACAAGACCATATAAGATCAAGTAAAGGATCAACCTTCTATTTATAAAAAAATAAGAATTGACAAAATGCCAAGAATATAATATACCTGAATTGTATGGTATATACAATAGAATCAACTAGCCTCCTTGAAGGAAAAGTTGTTCCACCTTAAAATAAAAATCTTTAACTATATTACTAACCCAATAATGATTCAATACAGTAAGTAAAATCTTCAACAAAATTGTGGATGGCATGAGATTCCCTCACCTATTAAGAGAAGTGATACTGAATGGTGGAAGTTCTTTTTCTATAAATGTGGCTGGATTGGAAAGACAGCAGTAGATGCAAATTCCAATTTATTTTGTGAAAGTGAAACCAGAATTACACTGCATAAAGCAATGATTGAGTTAGATGCCCCTTACCCATTATGTTATGCAATAATACATATATTGTTGAGACTTCAACAAATCAGAGTGAATTTGACATAAACAAGTCTAAACAATCTATTACCCTCATATGTAAATATTTCAATTTTATATGAATTTTAAATTTAGACAGCAGATAGAAAAGGATACACTCAGACGTGAGCTTGAGCATGACATTAACATTCAAGACAAAATGATCATATACAACAAACATCTGTCCAGGATTTTTCATACCTGTTACAATGGTTGTTGGTAACTACAAGATTAAGAAGTCAAAAATTGATAATATTGATGCCTTCAGAAACAAAACATCACAGGTAATGACACTTAATGGCTCTCAAAATCACCACCTTTGCACTAATGATGTGAGCAACTATAGCCATTTGCAAAAATAACTCAGTTAGGAATTAGCAATTGGCATCTCAAAAGTAATTAGCAAGTCATGATAGCTAACTAAAACACACCAAGAAAAAAACAATTACAAGAAATAAAAACCATATATGTCTACACGAGCTAAAATGTTTGTTTTAGTCAAAATATACAAGCATGTTAAAATATTCAAGCAACTAAAATGTTTTTCAAATCTTGACAAAGATACTACACTGTCAACATAGAAAGGAACATAATGACGAAGAAATTCTGACTCATTTTATTGGAAATATAAATCTACCAAATCATGTAGTAGATAAATTTAAGGCTCTATCAAATATAACCGCAATTATTCTAATTTAACTCATAACCATAGATGTTTACATGGGCTACATTTGTATATAGAAATAAAAAGAAAAGATTGCTAAATGAAGCTGTGAGAAACAAATTGTTTCTGAAGCAAGTGACTTCAGTTATTGAGGATAAATTTATTATATATAGAAGTTAGTTCACAATGGTTGAATCAGATTTTTATAGAAACCATTAATAACATAATAAGGACTTGAGTAGGTGGAGAGCATATATATTTATTTGTTAGAAAAGGAAATAATTTATACAAAAAAGTACATATTTGCTGTAAAACAACAAAATAAATGTACAAAATGAATTAATGGTTATAACAAGGATAAAATATAGCTAAGAAATGCTGTTAATCTGAATTACATGATGTTAATGCAGAATGCTTTTCTTACTTAATCTTCAAACAATTTGAATAGCATGTATGAAGATGGGAAACATGAAGGAGTAAGAGACTGTTACATTTGTACATACTGCAAAGAGAAATATGAAGTGGTTCTACACAAATCTAAAAGTTGTTTCATTCATGAGCATCCAAAAAACCAGACAACCTGCTTGTAGAGGAGTCAATTTGCAACAAAAAACCTCAACAATCTGCAAGAAAATAGCATTTAAAAGACCAGCTCTAAAATTAGCAAAATAATATCCAAAGGAAACAATACAGCAGCAATAAACTTGAGAAACAATATGGTTGGCCTATTAGTAACTTTGCATCAGATGTGATAAATTCAAGATGATGGAACTCAAGATTTTACATAAAACAAAGTTGAGATTTTTTTTACATTACATGATCAGAAAGAAAATAAAACCAGAATTGTATCAAAATGCACTTAAAATTTTGAACAAAAAATATCCACCATCCAAGATTCAACCTTAGAATACTTGGGCATCTGGCCCAAAGTTGATATGCATGACAAAATCCAAACATAGATAATTTCTGGAATTTTAATGGCCAAGTGTCTCAACCCATAGAGCAGCAGAGGTATATGTGATTATCAAATCACATGAAACTTTAACCTGATAAACTAACTCCTAATCCTCCAATTGACTCAAAACCCCTTAATACTATAAGATTAAAATGTTCCTTGATCAATAATGCATTAAAATAAAGATACAGACCCTAAAAATAGACCCCAAGATATCCAGCTTGGTCATTCAAGAAAAGCTGAAAGTTACAAAAGTTCCTGTCTTAAGTTGCAAAATATTGGATAAGTAGTAAATGTACTGAAATTTTCTATAAAGACAACAAAGACTCGGTGGTATCACAAATATGCCTTACATGAAATCTAAGCATCATGTCTTTAAACTTGATTTTTCTTATGCTTCTTGTTGTCTGGATCAGGATTCCACTGAAATTGAAGGTTTTTTTACAGACAACGTTTTTGGCCTTGATTTACATTCCATAAAAGGTTTTTATTGTTTTAAATCTCATAAAAGTAGGATTACGAAGGGCTTGCTCGAGTAGCAAATATACTAAACCTCAGGGTTTTATGAGCAGTCTGAGAGGAGTTAAAAGACAAATGCTTTATGCTTCAACTTGCGCTAAACCAGCTAGTGATACCAAGCAAATAACAAAATCCAAAAACTTAAATGAGCCACTAACTTTATCATAATTATCATATCACAAACTCCAACAACAAATACAGTAGGATACTGCCAATGAAAAATTATAACTACAACTATATATACAACTCTGTGTGTGTGTGTGTGTGTATTGTTAACTATATATATTTTCAAATTCAAGTGTCCTTCAACATACTTATTACGATGTGCTATCAAGGTGCTGGCCAACCATCCAGAGCAGAGAGTTTCCTTGAGATATGTAGGGGACACTGTACTGTAAAATAAAATTTGGTTACTTGTCACAAAATAAATATAAGGGTTGATATGCAGGTATTAATGAATTATGTTCATACCTATATCTAACTGGGTACATAGCAAAATATTAGCAGTACGTGCAAAGAAGAAACTTTCGTAGCCAACAATTATAGGTGACAAAATCTATAAGAGTACTTACACTACAGCATTTTGTATACAACTCCACCTTTCAATAAGCTTAATCTCTCAGGATGTGACCAATGGTGCGATCATCAACTACCTGCCACATTAAGAGACTTTAAAAAAGATCTAACATTTATCATTCACAGAGGTGAGTTGGAAATTCAACCAGTAATGTTAATGAATGACTCAGAATAAAGGAAAACTGAACACAGAGATTACTTATTAAGGGAGTTGCCACATGTTTAGAGAGAAGAGAGAGAGAGAGTCGATAGATAAAAAAATAAAGAAAAGCTTCTTAAGCATGTACTGAAAAGTTTCTTAAATACATCTCCAAAGCTATATGATTGAAGATAAAACAATATATGAGCATATCATTCAATATTGACCTTGTCTGCAGTCGCATACACAGAACAATCTAGACCACACTTGCTGAGTTGCTCTTACCTACCAAAGCAAACAAATTCATGGTTATTGAAGAATGAGTTTTCATTTTTGGTGCATTAGCGGGAAAAATTCAGAGCAATTGACATTACAAACTGACTTTGCAATGCTAATAGAATAATGACATTTGAAAATTCAAACACAAGGTAAATAGAGCTTGTCTTGTAAAGAATAGTCCAGGATTCAAGTCAAACCATAATTTTTTCATGTCAATAACAATTATGAAATACAATAATGTTAAAAACTAAACATGACATACAATAAATCCATAATGCATTTGTAACATTCCAGTAAAATAGCATGAACCTAGAGAGAATAAATAAGCAATATTCCAAAAAATGAGGCAATCAACTTTTTATCTATTTGTAGACCAGTGGACAGTTAAATATCCACAAATAGTATTTGGCCTCATAAATCCAAAGTTCTGTTTGTATAAAAGTAAATCTCAGAATAGCTTTCCATAAAAATACATACCAACCACAAAGACGAGCAAAAGGCCTAGATAAATTTAAAGACTAGCTACAAAAAATGATGTAACTGAAATGGAAACATATGCATCAGCTGATAAACTGCATTTAGCAAGAAATTGTAGTAAAAAAGGTAGGTCCTATTAGTAACTCTGCATCAGATGTGATAAATTCAAGGAGTGATGAGCATTAGCAACTCCTCATAATTAATCAACTAATAGATTCAAGTAATAGCTAAAAGAAAATTTTGTAGAGTTGGGGATTTTACCTGATTTGGTTTAAACCTTAGCACATATATCTCCTTCAACAACCTGCCAATTAGTTAAACACAAATTACTTGGGTTTGCTAATCGAGTAACAAATTAATCAAGATCAGTGCTAAGAGTTCTATAAAACCACCAAATATATGCACTAGGAAGACCGCTTCCAAATTAAACTACAAACTAAAGACTTAAGGGAGAGGTGAGACTATCCAAACAAGAGATGGGAAATGCAGATAAGGCATGAATTCAGTTCATCACAGAAGTTCAATATCCCAACTATAATCACACTCGCCAATTTGATAATTTATGATTTTGAAACCAACCACTTTACACTATAGCCATAACCAAATAGAAAATAAAAATAGTAATGAGAAAAAGAATTGCATAACTGCCAGAAATCATTCACTGCACGGATCTAGTGACACAAAATATAGATCTACAGTTGAAATAAAAAGACATCTCATAAACTTACTTCCTTGAATGAAGATTAGCAAAATTAAAAGAAGGATTAGGAAACAAACTTACTCAGAGCACAGAGGAAATTGATTAAAAAATAATGGTAGAAAGCATAGTTCCTTATTCGGCAAAGTAATGTAGCGAAAAAAGAAACTAGCTTAGAATGATATTTTTTCAGCTATGTTTTTCTTCTTTCAATCCTTAGAATAATGAACAGGTTAACCATCTTACTCAAGCTGCAAATAATTCCCAAAAAAAAAAGCAAAATGAAGAAACAGTAAGGCATTTTTAGTTTAACAAGTCAACATGCAAATGTAAAACTGTCTAAGAAACAAATAAGAAAAACATAGATCAAATTGAATATTATCCAAATCTTTTTCTTCTCAAAGTAGAATACTAAATCTGAAGCTAAGAACATCAAGGAAACCATATGAGAACCACAAATTAGGAAAGGAAAAACAAAAACAAGTATAATGCTCTTAATAAAAATCAAGGAGTTGCAAATAATCTTTCATTTTCTCAGCAACCAAATAGAAAATTTCAAAAACTAATTCTGATGCCAGGATTATACATATCACTTCAAGGTTAAGCAACAGTAAAAAAAAAGTTGGGCACAAAGAAACGTAGAAAAACCCATTCAATCAATCAAGAGTAGAGTTGACGATTAGGTTGAGTCATTCTCATAAAAAATCCAAACAACATATAAAGAAAAATGAAAGAAAATGAAATTTGGAGTAACAAAAAACACTTTTTTCAAAGATTTTAGTACAGAAAGAGAAAACAACTTGTGGATTAGGTTTAGAAAGAATGAGAGTTTCTTTCAAGTTTTCTCAAATCTAAACCAGAATTACCAACCTAGAAAGCAAAAAAATAACCAAAACAATGAACAAAAATCAACTTAACTCCTCAACCATCATGCCAGGAAGATGACCAAAGACCAGCAAGAATAGACTAACTAGATGATGACCAAAGACCAGATGATGTCGATGAGGAACTATGTTGAGGATGAGTTGTGCCTTCGATTTCTTTGTTAGAGAGAGAGAGAGGGGCGGCTGTTTCTGTGAGGTAGGAGAAGAGGCAAATGTGTAGGCTTAGGGTTTTTCCATTTTATAGTTCTAACAAACATGAGAAATACATAAATGCCCCTCATTTACCAACGGAATGTAGTTTTCGTTGCTATTTTTGCAACCGAAAATAAATTCGGCTGCTAAATAGCAATGAAATTTATTTTCGATTGCTAAAATAGCAACCGAAATTAAATTCCATTGCTATTTTAGCAACCAAATATAAATTCGGTTGCTATTTTTCATTGAAAATGAAAATTAGCAACAAAATTCTATTTTGGTTGCTATTTAGCAACGGAATTATTTTTTGGTTGCTATTTAGCAACCGAAAACAAATTCTGTTGCTATTTAGCAACCGAATTGTCTTCCGTTGCTATTTACATTCCATTGCTAAATTAGCAACGAAAATCATAATCCGTTGCTATTTTTCATCCCAAATTTTATCTGCCATTTATTGCTGCCTTAATTAGCAACGGAATACTAATTCCGTTGCTAATTTTCTTTGCTAAATTATAGCACCAAAAATTCCCTCCACTTTTAGCAATGGAAGATAACCAAATATTTTTCCGCTGCTAAATCTATAAAGTTTAACCAATTTTAACAACGAAATTATTTTTTCGTTGCTAATTTAGCAATGGAATCAGTTCCGTTGGATCAAACATCTTGAACGACGTAGGCTTTGACCTCCGACGGAATAAATGAGGTGGTCGGTAGTCCTTCGCCTGGAGCCATCGAATTTGGGTATTGCTTTTGTTGTTAGCCACTCTCAGTGGGTGCACTGCAAAAGAGTAGGGAGATCTTGAAGCCCGCTCTGTATGACGTGTAACAAGGGAGAGGGTGAGGGTGATAGAGAGGGAGAGGGAAAGAGAGGGGGCGAGGATAGGGAGAGGAATAGAGAGAGAGATAGGGAAGCAGGGAGAGGGATAGAGAGAGGGGGAAGCAAGGTGGCAAGGAAAGCGGGAATGAACTATTTATACTTAGGACAAAAAAAATAGCAACCGCAATTGAATTCCGTTGCTAAATTAGCAACGAAAATTGATTTCGGTTGCTATTTTAGCAACCGAAATCAAGTTCTGTTGCTATTTTAGCAACAGAATTTGAATTATGTTGCTATTTTAGCAACGGAATTTGAATTCCATTGCTATTTCTGGAACCAAATTTTTTCAATTCTTTGGGACCAAAATACCAACGGAATATTAATTTGGTTGCTAAATAGCAACGAAATAAAAAATCTGTTGCTATTTTTGGACCCAAATTTTTTCACCTCTTTGGGACCAAAATACCAATGGAATATTAATTTCCGTTTCTATTTTGTTTATAGCAATGGAATTTAATTTCCGTTACTATTTTTAGATCCAAATTTTTTTTAACTCTTTGGGACCACAATACCAACGAAATAATAATCGGTTGCTAAATAGCAACGAACTTTAATTATTTAGCAACGGAATTTTATTTCGGTTGAAAAATAGCAACGGAATTACATTTTTGTTGCTAAATTTCGTTCCAAAATTTTTCTACCATCTAATGCCACCATATTTAGCAACGGTCATGGATTTTTGTTGCTATTTTTCGTAGCTATATTTTGGCGCGAAAATTTTCCTCTTTTTTTTGCAACGGAATACTATCATTTTTTATTCCGTTGCTAAACATAAAAAAATTCAACCAAATTTAGCAACATAATTGAATTTCCGTTGCTAAATTAGCAACGAAATCAATTCCGTTGTTATTTTTTCGTTGCTATTTCCAGATTTTCTTGTAGTGTAAATACTTTAACCGTTTAGAACACATCTGATCTCATTATCATTATTATTATTATTATTATTATTATTATATTATTATTATTATTATTATGTTAGTTAAAAAAAATCTTTGGTAGTCAACCATCATACTTGTATTTAATTAAAAATATCTATTATCCTTCAACTTAATAAAAGTGTACATATTACCTTTTGAACTCAATAAAAGAAATCAAGTGTTAAATAG